>ML830082.1:0-35092 GCA_009831015.1 Picea engelmannii | reverse complement strand
AATGACTCAACTATTGTCTTTAAAATATCTTTTCGAATCGCAAGGCCACTAAAAGTAGAGATGGTAATTTAAAAATGATTAGAAATGATTTTATTTTTCTATGGTGCACAAACTAGCTTAGGATTTAGAGCCTTGGAATAGGATTTTTTGAGTGAACTTCTCGAAGGCTATTAAATCAACATATGTGTTTGGCTAAGGGAGTGGAGAAATCCATTGTATAATTGGTGATGTCAGGAGGCTCTTCTTACACCGGAGTTAAACACGAGGTCGCGTGAGGTTGGTTGAAGGGATACCTTCATGTCAGATATATTTATGGGGATCCATTCATATATGGGGATCTTTCTAGTACCTTTACCTATGTGAGAAGCAGTTCTTTCAAGGTTTCAAGCTTTGTTACCCTTCCCATATAGTGGACCTGACTTACAACTCTTCACCTGCACATCGGTTATATCGTGGTTTCCTAGTTGCTTGATATAGGTACCACATAGGTTACTTGCAAGGGTTATTCTATAGGTACCCTGGGTCATATAGGGGTTGGACAACACATAGCCTTTATGGAGGATTACCTCTCCAAGGGGATTTGACTAACTGGTTGTTAATCCCATGAGGTCCCTTATAACTGATTCTGATACCTTCGATCTTTAGCAAGGAGTCTCAGGCCCCTCTTGGGTGAGGAATACCTACTTTAGGGAGGGAGGCCCCTTTTAGCCACTTTATCATGTTTGTGTGCATATTGACCTTTTGATTTTATTTTGGTTTTCTCTTTGATTACTAGTTGGACTTAGGATTTGTTTTATATCTCGATTCTCGAGTCATCGTGTAGCCAAACCAGCTTCCTCGCATGTCTCACCGCTTGTAACAGTTGTTGTGTTGGTTTTGTCACTTGGGTGAGCAAAACAACAACACTTTCATGTTTAGATGAGCCTGCTAGAAAAGACAGTAGTTTATGAGTGGTTTAAACAATCCAAACACATGTATAAACAAAGAAATAAAATGAAACAACTAAGAAATAAAAGTTAAAAATAATGAGAAACTTAGAACCATGAAAATCAAACAATGACCAACATAATGTTACCAATGGATCAATAGATTAGTAAGAAAAACACCATAGAGAAAAATAGGGACTTATGAGTCCCCTCTTCCTCCTTGGGAGGGATCTTGAGTTCCCTAATGGAGATTTCTTCATACAATGGAAGAAATGGAAAATGGTGAAGAACAACAATGCTTATTCCCTCAAGAGGTGAGTGGAATGGCTTACTGCAATGGTGCCTGAAGGCTCCAAAGAGAAAAGAGAATTCTCAAGGGAGAATTCTTGCAGCATAACAATACTATGAAGATCTTGGTTTCTCAATGCACCCATGGATCTTATTTATAGCATTCATACATGGAAAATTGTAATTGGTTCATAGTGTGAACAAGGGGCCTTTTAGGGAACCCTCTAGTCCTTGACCATCCCCCCATTAGAATTTCACTCATATATGAGGGTCAAATCGTGTTGGGGGTTGGTCCATAAGTGGTTGAGGGACCGACAAGATCCATAAATGCATCGTTCATATAAGTGATAAGTGTGTGGATTTTTTCATACACAGTCACGAACTTAGTGCATTGTGTGTGTTGAGGGCTATGTTGTCCTGCACACACTACGCATTGTGTGCACGCTTCCTTTGGTGAATCTGTGCATGTCAATTTTTGACCCAATTGTATAGTTTTTTTCCTTTTGAATGAATTTTAGTGTTGTAGATGGAATAATTGTTGTTGGCATTGTTGTGTTTCCTTAACCATTTTCATGCAATGTTGTAGACTATTTTTCAGTGATAATAGATGCCCCCTGATGTGTGAGGTTAGGAGCATACATATAGCCGAAATACATCAATTTTTATTTTGCTGAGAGTGCCATTGTAATGAAGAGTGAATATAGGAGCTTCAAGAGCAATCCGTCGGGAGAGGGAAAACTGTGGGACCCAAAACATTCTCTAGGGAGAAAAAAAAAATTGTGTACAAATGAGGCGGGCATGCCCCATGCTCATGTCATGTAACCAAAGTGTGAGACTATAACTGAAGATGTATGTCGATGTAGATAATTGAAGATCCCTCAAGGGAGGTTAATAACGACATATGAAAGTTATGAATGGTGAATGGACTATGAAGTGAGGAAAGGACGACTGTAAGAATTGTCAATGACTCGTAGGCATTGATGGCCTAACGAATTTAAAGGTCTTCGGTTGGTATAAAACAATTGCAATAATCGCATTGTAAGACCCACTGTAACATGATATTTTTCTAAATTCAAATGCTATGGGGGTCAATGGTATTAGATAGCAATGATGAGTCTCTTTGTACCATCCGAGACTCCTCATTTTAAAGGTAGTGGGAGTCAATATATTGTCGCTCTTCTAGAAATTGTGTTGATGTTGATAGAAAGGGAGACATGACTCCAAGAAGAAAAGGGCTTCATTAAATCCACTGATATGATATCAGGTATTGATGGGTAACATGAGAAAAGTCAATATTCTATGAGACTCAAGACTTCCCTTGGTTGGGTAATTTTAGAGGGTGATTGGAAGCAACCGTAAAAATGGATCTAGTGTAAGGGAGATGACTTGATACGAGGTTAAATTGTGTTAGAGGCTAAAAAGGTGAACAAACTCAGATATCATGGGTATATGGACATGGGATACTTGGGGTTTTTGAAAAATGTTGGTATGAAAAGAGAGTGGATGCCCCAACCAAGGGAGACATGGGTTGATTTTCTAGGAAAAGAAGGCCATCAAGGGTGATGACAAAACAATTAAGTAAATGTTGGAAACAAAGGATTTTTACAATTACCAAAAAAATAAAGAATAATTTGGGTTGAGTATATAGATACAGAAATGAGTGTCGCAGTGAAAGATGGCTTGGACTATTAGGGAACAAGTTGTGAAAGAGAATTGGTCGAGGGTGGGGGCCCCATGGGTGGGTTTTTGTATGAGGTAAATGAATGGAGGAAAATCTGCAGATGGGCAAAATGATGGTGGATGAGTTGGAGGGATAATGATACTGTGGGGGTGTAATCAAATAGAACCAAGATGATATGACCTAGGAGTCCATTGGGAAGGCTAGTATTATGATGAGAATGAGTATGTGGTTCATTATTGAAAGTGCATAAGACTATTGGGACTCCCATCCCTAGGGGGTGAAATCAGCATGAGTGTCAAGTTTCCACAAGGAACTATAAATGGGACAACTCATGTGGGGAAGAGTGCTACCAGGTGAAGTACCAAATTTCAACAGAGGTGAAGATACTGCAAAGTAATATGTAAGGACCCTAAAGTTAAATGTCAGAGGGTGTGACTGGGAGATGCATTGATTGACAGGGGAAATAATTACATGCCAGTGTCAAACATATACTTGATGGGGTTGCATCACTTTGATGAACAGGTACCTACACACATGGAAACCAAATACTCAACGTGAAAAATATCTTATGATAAAGAAAATATAATAGCTATTTGATAAAATTTGAACATGAGCATGTGTACTTGAACATGACATGAGAAAAATGATCCTTCGGGGACAAGTTCAGATGATGGTCTGGGGAATGTGAATGTGTAGACAGTGGGAACAAGATCCTGTGGCTAAGAACAGATCGGAAAATGGAGGCTTTGGTCTCATGTAACAGAGTGTGGAAGTTCGGAAAAAGGGTCTATATAGGGCTGGTGGGCCCACAATGCCAGCTCATTTGTACCCATCACCAAATTTGAATTGACGAGAGTTTACTAAGGAGATTTGGAAATTATGGGAGCATGAGGCTACCTATCCGGGATTGGCGAGATAAAATTTAGTGGTCCTATCCTTCCATATTTACTGAAATTTTTAGAATGTAGGTAGGGACTGTATGGAGGGTCATACAGGGAGTTTTTGGCATAGGGGTGCACTAGTGCATGGGAAAAGGAGGAATACCCACACACATGTGCATGGGCATAATACATTTTCTAGAGAATAGTGTGTGGTTGTGATAGACACAGTCGCACATGTTACTGCAGGGGAGGGTAATACAGACGTGCATCAGATGTGCACCTATCTGACTGACAGTTGTGCACTGTGTGTAGTTGTTTCTCAGAAAGCTGCACATCAGTGTGAAGTTGTATAGAGAACAGGCACACACATGTGTGCACCTGCCTGGGTGGAATTTGTGCATGTGATGTGCGATTGCTTCTCAAACAGTTGTGAATTAGTGCACAACTGTGAAAAGAAAAGGTGCGCACATGTGCGCATCTGTCTAGGTGAAATCCGCGCACTGGCAGCAAGGCTAAGGGGTTTGAATTTTTTGAATTTTTTGATTCTTTTTATGGATGATGAGCTTGAACAAGTGTTTCTATGTGGATGTAGGTGATCAACGCAATCTAGATAGTATGATCCCAGTGCATTGGAGAGAGCGTGATTGGGACCATCTATGAAAGGCGATGAGACAACAGCTGGGTGTGAAGAAACACTTGGAAACCTGCGAGTTGCTAAAGTTGTTTGAATTCCCTTTGATATAGTCGCATGATTTCCTACTTCAGTATATGGTTGTGATGTGGAGCACTGACCTATAGTGCTTCATAGTGAGAGGAAAACACTTGACATTCTTGGTTTTCGAGGATGTATATTTCTTGACGGGGCTCCCTCTCCATGGGATGGCCCTTCCTATGGACCCCTAGCTGTCGTGGGATGAGTGAGTGGGTGAATTGGCGATTCACCACTGCTCGGGGCCGAACATGATGTCAGGTTTGGTCATATAGATTGAAGAAATCGATGACCTTCTGATGGAGTGCATATTCTCTATGGTGGTCAAGATCTACGGATCCTTGGAGACTCAACATATCACTAGAGTTCAGTTGAGGATAGTGGAGTGGTTCATCTATGGGCACATTTTTTCTTAGGGTCTGATGCTACACACTAGGATGATGGGACAGGTTAACCGGTGTCGGAGATCTGAATTTGGTGACTTCATATTTGGGTCCATTATGGTGGTCTGGTTTCTAGAGAGGGTTCCTCTGTTGCACCCCAGGATTATGTTGGAGCCTGCAGGGCCATGATAGTTGTGATTGATGTGGTGCATGTACTGGCCCGAAACGATGGTGGAGAGGGTGGCCATTACTTCATGGCCACTATGGCACGAGTATGGCGACAGATTCTAGGGGTGATATTGAGGTATCTATAGACTGGTATGGACTACCGAAAAGACCCTGATATGATGTTTCCTCCTGGGGAGGATTGGGATTAGAGAGGTATGTTTTTGTATTTATGATTTTGATAGCTAGAATTTGATTATATATGTATATATGGATGCTGACACTATCTTTGGCTTTTGTTTGCAGATGTGGGACCCCGAGGCCGAGAGGAAGATATGGTCGGGGAGTCGGGGATTCGGGGACCAATGCGACTGTCACCTATAGATCCAAGGGTAGGACAGAGGTGAAGATGGGATGATGTTGGTTCTAGACCAACACATGATCCACAGGTAGAGGCCAGAGGGATGCTAGAGGAATTGCATCACCGCTTTGAGGTGGTGCACAATGTATCGAAAGATATGTGGGCCGACATCCATGACGATGAGGTCTTGGAGCAATGTGTGGGTGTACCTGCGAAGTGGTGAACCCTGATCCATCGGGCAGCAGTAGCAGGGGCAGCAATGACTGGTCAATTGCCTCTTTGACCTGGAGGGCCCCCAACTAGTGGGGCACCTCTAGTTGACAGAGGACCTGGGGGGGAGCTTTGGGGGCACCTTGAGTGCTGGGTTTTTGTATATAGAGGCTTCGAAGCCCATTTTGTATAGGGTATTTGATACCCATTTTGTACCCATAGGGGTGGGGGCAGTCCCTGGCCTACAGGCGATGTATATGTATTTTTGTAAACACTTGTGACACTTTGATTATATATATATATATGGACATATATTTTTTGTGGATCATTCATGTCGACATGTGTTTATGTTTTATGCTTATGATGTATTTTTTACGTGTTGTGACAACTATATGATGTTTATGTATAAAATGATGTTTTAATGTGATAAATGCCAATCTAATACTAGGATAGCCATGTTATCTACTATTTGATTAAATTGTCTTGGAATATGTGTAAATGTGATTGAATCAAAGTTGTGAGATAATATTCTAAATTGAACGTATTTGTGAAAGAGGCAAAGATCATGAACGTGTTATACATTGTTGAGTTGCAGGACGACAAGCTGGGAATATAATAGAACACTAAGGTGACGAATGTGGCAGTGACTGGCTTCGGCAAGGAGACTAATGACAACATCGTATTCAACTTGGTTTTTGTTGGCCGAGCTGAAACATATTCCGTTGGAGTGGAGTAGTACATGTGAGGGGGTATAGAGGGCCCAAACAACCAAAGAGAGATTTTGGGTCCAACAGTTGGCACCGTCAGTGTAACCAATGTGGTAGGTTGGTGGGTGATGAATCTATCAATAACATGGAGGATAGATTAGACATGAGGGTTGGTGGCAGAAAAGAAGATTAAAAATTCTGCAAATGTGTATAAAGAAAAACCTAAGGTATGATGGCTACACTCAGGCGTAAAACTTCTTTAAGTACAACACGTTGATGGGTTCTTTGAGAGGGTAGCCTTGTGGAGAGACCAGAATGTATGTGCCCTTAGTGAGGTAGTGTTGGAAAATGTACGGTCCATTCCATAATGACTTGAATTTCTTGTGGCCGAGAGTATCATGGTTGATATCACAGGATAACATGAAATCTCCGTCGTTAAATGAGCGAAGGTTGAAATGGCAGTCAATCATGGCTTTGGACCATTTCCTAGCTACTTCATTTTTCTGTAGTGAAGATCCATGATCTTCATCCACTAACTCTAAGGTCATCATGCATTGCTCCATTGGAGTAGTGTCAGGTAATAGCTCAATGGCAGTGCGTAACGTGGGGATTTCAAACTCGATAGGGACGGTGGATTTGATCCCATGGATGAGGTGGAACGGTGTATAACCGGTGGAATTTTTTACTACCGTTTGATAAGCCCATAATGTGGAAAACAACATATGATTCCAGTTGGTCTTATGTTTGTTGACGATGCATAATAGCATGGTTTTGAGGAATTTGTTGACAGTGTCGACCTGTCTGTTTGACTGAGGGTAGTATGGGGAGGTGAACTCATGGGAGAAGCCTAATTTTGAGGAGATTTATCCAAATATTTCGTTCCCAAAGTGTTTATCGTGATCAGACACTAACTATAGTGGGACTTTGAATCGGGTAATGACGTGGTTGAAGAAAAAATGTGTTGTTGTGTCAGCGGTGTTGTTGAAAGTGGGAATGGCTTCGGCCCATTTGGTAAAGTAATCTACTGCCACAACAATGTACTTGTGTCCATTAATAGATGGAGGATGGAAAGTCATGAAGTCTTTGCCCCATTTGTATAAGGGGTCAGTGGTGATGACTAGATGTAGAAGAGCTGGTGGTGCTCATGCTTTATTTTCATAGACATGGAATTTATCACATCGCTTGACAACATGGATGTAGTCATGAAACAATGTGGGCCAGAAGTACCTGGCTGGAATGATTTTTTGGGCGTTGGACATATCATAAAGGTGACCGCAAGCACCATTATGGAAATCATTCAAGACTCTATCAGCTTTGTCAATGGTCAAACATCGACAAAGGATGGTGTCGACCCCACATCAATAGAGGACGTCTATGATGAGGAGGTATCAAGGGGCCTAATGGCGAATGCATCGACAATTGTCTCAAGAGAGATGAGACCCAAACTTTTGTGTCTGCGGGTAGATGAGGAGGTTGGCATACCAGGGGTCATCGAAGGGGATGAATAAGAGGTGTTCATCGGGGAAATCCGTATTGAAGAGGGATGCTTTAGCATCCGAGGGAAAAGTCGTAATGACTTCGACTAGGATGATAACTTTCTTTATTTTGGGATTTGAGAACTCTAGGTTGTATTCTTGGAGGATAATGATCCATTGGGTAATATTTCCATTAATATGTCAACGACTAAGCAAGTACTGCATGGGGTTGGAATATTCTATGACCTTGGTAGTTCAAAGCAGGATATAATGTCGCAACTTTGGGAATGTGAGGAAAAATGCTAGGGAGAGTTTCTCATCATGATTGTATTTCAAGGGTGGCCCTGAAAGGTTTTTACTAATGTAGTAAATGACAAGTTCATGCTCATCATCCCCTAATTGGAAGAGGTCTCTTGCTACCGAGACAACTGAGGACGACAAGTAGATTATGTAATCGTGATCATAGTCTGGGGGACTAATTAAAGGGGCATTGGATAGAGAAAATTTCAAATCATCAAAAGTTGTTTGAGCATGCTCATCCCATCGAAATGGGATATCGTGTCATAGTAGGTGGAGAAAATTGTGTGTGCAAGTGGCATAATTTGAGACAAAGTGACGTAAAAAATTGGCTTTGCCTTGTAGGCTTTGCAGTTGGCGTAAATTCCTAGGTGGTGGAATTTATGTGATATCTTGGACCTTGAGGGGGTCCATCATGATGTTGTGTTGGGAAACAATGAACCCAAGGAGGCATCTGGCTGTGACACAAAATATGCACTTTAGGGGGTTCAGGTGGATATTGTACTGGCGACATCGTTGGAAGATGATATGTAAGTCATTTAAATGTTGAGGTCTCTTTTTGGATCTAGCAATGAGGTCATCCAAATAAGCAAGGATAATGTGATAAAGATCATGGAAAATATAGGTCATGGCTCATTGAAACGTAGCACCTGCATTCTTGAGTCCAAAAGGCATGATGTGATAGGCAAAGGTACCCCAAGGGGTAGTAAAAGTGGTTTTATATTGATCTTCTAGATGGATTTAGATTTGATTGTAGTCGTAGAACCCATCCATAAAGGATAGTGCCTCATGTCCGTCACAGTCATCGATAATTGGTCGATGAAAGGGGTTGGGAAGTTGTCTTTGGGACAAGCATGGTTGAGATCACGAAATTCAGTGCATATGTGAATAGTTCCCTATTTCTTGTTAACAGGGATGGGGTTGGAGACCCATGAAGTATATGCAATGGGGTAAATGAACCCTAGAGCGCGTAACTTGTCAATTCCGGCTTTGATACATGCAACTTTGGATGGGTGAAGGGGGCATTTAATTTGATGAACTAGGGTGATATTTGGCCAAGTGTTGATTCGATGTTTGACTATAGATGGATCGAAGCTGGGAATCTCCATATATGATCAAGAAAAAATGTCTCAGTATTCCTGAAAGAGATCTTTATATGTAATGAGTTCTTCAGGGGAACATGTGACACCAATGGTTCTATGATTCTTGGTTTAATGAAAATGTCAATTTTGACAGTGGGGGATATGTTAACCATGTTGCCTTATTCAAAAGCATCTGGGGTAGGGATAGGGTTATTGAACTAGTCTATATGCTCCGTAGGAATAAAATCCTTGGTTTCGACTGTGTACATGGAGGCTTGGGTAGGAGGATGAAAGGCCTCCTGTGAGAGAAAAGGCGCTCAATGATGGAGTGCATTCCATGGGAAATAGGGAGTAGGGATTTCCTCTAGGATATCCTCGTCGCAGTGGAAAATGTGAGAGTATAGGGGATCCTGGGAGGTGACGGGGTGAACTGTCAATGGGTAAGTGTTGGTGTCCTCAAGTGGTGAGGAAGCAGATGGGATATCATGTACAGGGTGCAAGGGACTACTGAACGTAAAGTGAATGTCTTGATGCTGTGGAGGGTACCTCATTTGTGTGGGGACTAATGAAAAAACATATTGAATGTCAATGAAGTGGGCCTCAGTAAGGGGTGTCTGAGAGGGCTCTAAGAGGGTGGCTTTGGTGTACTACAACTAACGTTTAGAGAAATTGAGGTAGAGTTGGGAAATTATGAGTGTAATGGACATATTCTAAATAGATGGCACAAGAGAATTTTCTTCACAATCCTTTATTGCCTACAATGGAGGTTCTCGTAGTAGTAGTGGATGTACTTGGTGGAGTAGTGAGCAATGTGGTTTCTCTAGGGAGCTAAATCAGATTGTGTAACTCAGGAAGAGTAGGATATTGATTAGTGGGTTGCCCTTCTCTTTCTCATAGTGTGCAAGGAGGTTGAACTAGAGGAGGAAGTGGAGTTGTGGGCTCTTTATTATTTCGTCTGCCCCCAGTGGTAGCGGTGGTGCCAATAGTTGGGGGTGATGGTTATGTGGTAGGATCTTGTAATGGGATCTGCATCGGTATTCCCTCTATATAAGGAGGGAGAGATGGTTGAGGAACCATCACAGGTGAATGAAGATACCATACAGATATGGAAAGAACCATGTTAGGAAGAGTTAGGGTCGCAGCTACCTGGAATGCTTGATTCCAGGTGGGGGGTAGAAGAAGGGAATTTGGGTAATGGATTGGGGGCAGGGATGATTTTAAGGATGGAAATTTATTTTAAAATATAGAAACCTTGGCGAATCTTACTAATCCTTCATATTCCAACTATAAATGTTTGGCGATATTTTTGAAAAATTATTCAAATTTCTAAGGATTTTATATAGTTTTTATAAAATTTTGGCGATTTTTAAGGTTAAATAATTTTATCCTATAGAATTTGGGCAAATCTTTTTTAAAATAGCAAATCTCGTTTTTGGAAAAACCATGGAAAATTAGCCCATGAGCGAAATTTAGCCCCTAAAATCATCTATGATTGGGGGACTGTCTCCGAAATCGGTATTTTCCCCTAGAGGGGGGCAGAATCTAGGTTAAGTGATGTAGTGAGGTTTTCAAGGGATTCCTAAGGTAATATTTCTCCAACTGGTGGAACTGCAATGTGGGGAGGGGCCTCTATGGGAGGGGTAGTGTCTCCAATATATGTTCCATTAGAAGATACTACACACACTTTTGTTGAAGGGTGTAGGAGGGGTGGCACTGCATGATATTCCCCCAACAAGGATGGGTCCTTGAAAATGTTGGGACCCATGTCGATGACCGAATAAGAGTTTGAGCTAGTGCAGACAAGGGGGAGAATGTTATCAATGTTAGCAGAATTATTAGGCTTCTAATGTGTAATTTGGTCGATGGTGAAAATTTTCCCATTATGGGGGAACATCATCGTTCGAAACATAGAAGAGACCACCGCCTTCATAGCATACATGTAGCTACGTCCAAACAAGATATTCTAATCAAGTGGGGTGTCGATAACTTCAATGTCGATTAAGATGGTTTTTCCCCCAAGTTCGATGGGGACATTTTCGAAGATCCCTTCAGGGGATGATGGTTGACCGTCATAAGATTGCAAGGTGATGGAAGATATTACTAGTTCAGGGGAGCCAAATTTTTCCAAACTACTTTGGAAATGATGCATGTGGATTCACCTTCATCGATGATACACCGATGAACTGTGATGTTTTGAATCTTAACTAGTATCTAAAAATCTACTAGGGAGGGGAGGTGTGGTTCTCCACTATCTAGATCAAAGGTGATGAGTCTAGTATATGCTAGGTCGACTGCCCCCAAGGAGGAAACAAAGGATTTTAGCTGAGTTGGACAGGTTTGGAGGACCTCCAATATAGACATGGCTACAAGAGACTGTGCTAAGTCATCGACCAGATTGTAATTATGGTCTACCCTAGAATGAGGGTTATGTACATTCCTTCATAATGATATACGTGGTATACGAGGGTTTGGTTCAGTGTTAGGGCATGGAATCATCAATGGTTGTCCAATTGTAGTTGGATCCACTTCTAAGGTGGTTCGGGTAGATTCAGAGGGAACACCATACTGGTGACCGAGTGTTTTCAAAAGAATCTCTTCTTCGTTGGTAAGGAGGATATTACGATTAACCATATTTCCATGTTCATTGGGACCTAGGTTTTGATACTTCCCCATTTGGGGTGGGGCAAGGTGTACCTCCTATTGGCTATTCATCACACCTTGGTGTGGAATGGGGTTTTGCAAGACAATCGGAGGTGGTTGTTTCAAGTACTGTTGTGGGGCCTACTGAGGAGTAGGTGGCATTAGAGGACGTGGCACATTCATGCATTATTTCATTCGTTTAAAGTCATAAATTTTGGGTAAATGGTGTGTATAATGTCCATACTAACCACAAAGAGTGAATGGGAAGTTATTCCAGAGGTTATTTTTCCTCCCTTTCCGTGGTTGATTGTTATTGTTTCCCCCTTGAGGGTTTTGGTTTCCTTGATTATGGTAGCCCCCAGTGAGATTTTTTTATTCGGGCTTATTTTCTCCTGGTCCTGGGTTGTTATTGTTTCAATTTTTCCCTTTCTTCTTAGCATTATTCCGCAGATGGGATGGATTTTCCATATTCATTTTTGTTCAAAAGTTTGAAGTTGTTGAACGAGAGAGGGTTGAACAAAGTTAACACCGACATGTGGTTGTCTTGGTTGAGGAGAAATCGGTTGTGTTAGAAAGAGTTTTTGTCTCGGGATTAGGCGCACCCAGGTCCGCAGTTTGCACGGGAAGCACCTGAGCATATCACGAGAGAATCCCATTTTGTAGCAACAAGTCAAGCAAGCAAGCAGGCAAAGTTTTATATTCAGCAGTCGAGAACCATCCTCAAAGAAAATCGATGGTCAGAATCTTACAGAGGAGATCAACGAAATCCAGTCAGTCATTAGATCTTGAGAAGTTGCGTCGAGGTTAAGCCCTAGTGTGTAGAGGATGAATCCCAGGGAAGTCATCGGGATATTAGAGTCATCGGGGTTTCAAAAGGTAAGAGAAATGATACCTTTCGAGTCTCGAAATACTGACAGAGATCCTAGTCGTTGATCTTGGCAAGACACGCGTCAGGCATCAAAAGGAGAGTCGAGTTTTCAGTTCATCGTAGGATCGGAGTTTCTGGAGGCAGGAAACTCTTACATGAATGAATTGCGATACACGATTTCCCGACTGGATCAGAGTCATCCGTCAACAGAGACACGTGGTGAGAGATCCCGTAGAGTCGGGGATCGGGGAACGAAAAGTCCCATGCACATGACAACGGGAATCGCGATGTCCCGATACGCGATTTCCTGACAGAGCTAAGGACCGTAGTGGGGGAAAGGTGTCAAAAGGTCAATCCTTGTAGGAAGACAGTGCCAAGTGGCATCATCATATCGTGAACTCGGAGGTTCGTGAGTTAGATTTGCAAAGATTTGCGTGCAGAGTTGCGAGATCGCGAGAAGCGATATCTTGGCAATCGTCGGATTAGCGTGTGGGACCACAAGAGCAAGTGGAATACAGGTGGCAGGCTATCGTGAGTCCAAAGTATGCGTGCTCATTAACATCGCAAATTGCAAAATCTCGATGGAGAATATGGTCGAGGGCATATGGTAGCGGTCACTTGGACCAGGGCCTAGTCGGAGGGCTAGCACGGAAGGTGCATCGGCAATCGGAGAATCACGAGTCTCGAGGACTTGTGTATCGAGACATCAAAAGCGCCGAAACCCCAACAGAGGTTTGGATCTAGTCATATAAAAGGTGGTCGTATGGACCATAGTATATTTAGGAGGGCTAACCCATACATGCGCTCATCGGAGAATCGATGATCGGGAGTTCAGAGGGTCAAGAACTCTCAACAACGGGGAACGCAAAACCCCAAAACCCGATACAGAGTTGGGAAAGGGTCACGGTGAAGTGTAGAAAATAGTGAGGAAAGAAGAAGAGACTTGTGGGTTGGATCATGTGTCCATCAGGGATTCCACTCGGGGATCCAAAAAGGCCGCTTCGGTTCAATAGAAAGGAGAAAGAGGGTGGGTGAAGCCTCACGTCACCCATTTATTGCAGAACATGGAGGTTCCGGATGAAATTTACCCAGGAGGGTGCCTTGTATCGGTTTTCTTTAGGAAAGCCATGTCGAGTCTCCAACTCACCACAGGAACCTTCACACGCCAATTCAATTTTCAAGGGGATCAGCTACCCCCTGGTGCGAGCCATGCTGAATTAAAGAGGCGTGTGACAGGGGAGCAGAGGGCAGATTTTATTGAGGCAGACTGACAGCCCATCCTGATAGATAAGCTCCTTAATGTCAATCATTTAATTCATGATATGATCGCGCCTTCAGCGCCTGAGTCAGTTCCAAGTATATGTAGGCATTTCTTCCATTTTTGTAGGGATCGATGGTTGAGCTATGCTCCTGGTTGTAAAATTTTAATGAAGCATTGTTGCTCTGATTATGTATGAACTTTTGAGACTTCTTGCCTTATGAATGCTAGCTTCTTTCATGCCTTTGTTTACACTATGTTAGAGAAGCTCGGAATTGGAGGATCCAGTCGAGCTGTATCTATTACAGGATGATGTTGTAATGGATCATTGTAATAGTTGCACTGTCTCTAATTAGTTCCTGTGTTTTTCCCAGCATTGAGTGACTTGGAATTGGAGGATCCAATCAAGTCCCCTTTCAGTTTCTTGAGACCCTGAATCAAGAGGATCTTGCATTCAGAGTCTTTCTTCTGCAAACTGTCGAAAGCCTGCTGCCTAGAGATGTTTGTTCACCTTTCTTACTAAGTCTTCCACCTGATCATCTTTGAATCAACCCACTGGTTGAAGTTAGGATTCCAAACCTCTCTTGCTCTTTACATACCAGACCCAGTCCTTGAGTTAGAATGATATTTCCTTGATTCGTTACCTCCATTTTATCACCCTTTAAAAACAAATTGTGACATTAAACTGATGGGTGTCGGGCTCTGCTCCTGTGAGCAATCCAGGAGTGACTTATGACGCTAACATTTCTAGCACCGTTATCGGGGATGAAATTGAAGATTTTCCCTGGGTAGAACGACATTGAGCCTCTGAATCTGATGGTGCATCAGATTATCGGAGCCTTCAAGATTGCTAATTTTCACCTGGTGACTCCATTGTGACAACTCCGCTGGGGAGAACTTGCTCTGTTAATTGTGGCTTTCAGAGGTAGGCATACGCGGTCTCATCCACAGCTGCCTCTAGCTATGCCTGAAACAGATCTGGAGGCAGTGCTCAGGAAGGGAAAGGCCTCTGAAGAAGAAGCGTCCATCATCGAACCAGGTAATCCACCATATCCTCCTTTTGGAGCTCCTTTTTCTCCTCCTCAGTTATTTGACAGGCCTATCTCTGCAGTTTCCCGTTTCCTAAATTTTGGGAGTGTTCCTGTTGAGTTTTCCTCTCCTAGTCTGGGACCAGAGGGACAAGACTTTGTCACTCCCCTCTCCCCTGAAGTTTTACCATGGCATAGACCCAGGACCGTAGGATATTTCCCTACACCTAGATTAACCACTCCTATGCAAGGAGGAGCACCCGCTGACTTGGGCTCGATAGCCTTCTCCTTAAATCCCCTTTTGTTCCCCACTCCAATTAGAGGCTCATTCTCAGCAGTCCCTTAACGAACTCCTTCTCCTCCCAGCTCTCCTTCACCTAATATTTCTATGGCTGGTGCTAATCCCCCTCTGAATAGAATGGAAGCCATAGTCGCTGCCAGATACACTTCCTTAGTCCTGCCCCATCCTATGAACCCTCTCCCTACTGGAGATTACTTGAAGTACATGCCCAAGTTTACTGGGGAAGGAGAAATAACTGTTGCAGAGAACCTGGCTTCTTTCTACAGTTATGCAGACAACCTCAATATTGAAAATGAAGATGTCTGGATGAGAGTCTTCGTCCAGAGTCTGGATGGCAAGGTGAGGAAGTGGTTTAGAGGATTGTCTCTAGGATCTATTGCTGGCATTGAAGCTCTAGATGGTGCTTTCCTGAGGCAGTGGGGAGATAGGAAGGATTTCATGTATTACATGACAGAGTTCGGGTCTTTGAAGAATATGGATGGAGATTCTATATCTGACTTCTCCAAAAGATTCAATAAGATGTATAATAAAATCCCTGCTGAGATAAATCCTTCAGAAGCCTCTGCCAAAATTTCTTATGCTAGTGCGTTTGGCCCCGATTTCTGCCTATTATTGAGAGAAAGAAGAGCCACCTCCTTGGATCAAATGCAATATGCGGCCATAGAAGTGGAATCTAATGTATTAGAAGCTGACAGACTGAGGAGCAAGGCATGATGCAGACAGGAGAAAGGGAAGATCGGAAGTTTCAACTTTCGACCCAGAGGTGCCCCACCCTCAAGTGGACGAACTGACTAAGATGGTGAAGTCTTTGTCCATAGAGATGGAGAGAATGAGGGTGGAGGGGAGGCAAGCATATAAAGGCCCTCGGATAACCGAAAATAAAGGAGGATTCAGGAGGCCAAATATTTTTACTCCCCGAATATGCAAAGAGAGAAGGGAAGGGACAGAGAAGACCAGAAGATTCAGGCCCCTTTTCAAAACAAATTCATGGCCGAGGGGGAAGAAAGAGAAGCAGATGAGCTTGATCCTAAAATACATTGCTTCGGAGACACCCCTCCTTTCCCTCATCTCATCCAATCTGCATACGAGGAGTCTCTCATGGACAGTCAGCTAAATGAGCTGAGCAAGGGAGACAAGGCTAGTGGCGGTCGAGGCAGGTATAACCTGAGGTCCGACAAAAAAATAGCAGCACCTGATATTCCCGAGAAGTACACTAGAATAGAGAAGCCTTCTAATGAAGTAGCATATGGCCACAGAGGTAAGAAGGCCCAACCCCTCTCTCCCATTGTCCACAATCATGTCCCTGAAATAAAAGAGATTCCAAAGCTTGCATCTTATTTTAATTTTGAGCATGAGATTCAAAAGATCAGAATCCCTGTGCCCCTCACTGAGCTAATTGAACATGGAGAATTTTAAAAATGCTTCTCTAAGCTTTTACAGTCTAAAGCCTCATGCCTTCCCATAGACTTCATAAACCTCCAAGACGAAAATCCGGCAGTTGTCCTAGGTCCCATGGTAGAAGATAGAGATGATTCATCCCCTCCCTTCTACACATCCCTAAACATACATGATAAGGTGTTGCACAATTGTTTGATGGATTCAGGGGATTCTCACAACCTCATGCCCAAGACTGTCATGGAAGAGTTAGGACTAGAAGTCACCCGAGCCTATCATGACCTCTATTCCTTTGACTCTAGGAGAGTTCAGTGTCTTGGAGTTATTAAGGACCTGATTGTTACCTTGTTTCAACTGCCCATGAAGAGTGTGGTCATGGATATTGTAGTAGTTGATGTCCCCCCCAAGTTCTGTATGCTATAATCAAGATCTTGGATAAAAATACTGGGGGGAACCTTTCATATGGACCTCACCTATGCTACTATCCCAGTGTTTGGAGGAGAGCATAGAAGACTATACAGGGAAGCCCAATTGGCCTATATAATCAGTGACGAGGCCAACCCCACCAACCATCCCATTTTCACCTTAGACACCGATTTAGGTTCCAGTGTGCTTCAACTCACTCATGCTCCCGAACCCCCTCTTATATTTAGAAAGCCGCCCACCATTTCCCCTAAGCTTCCTCCCTCTAGCACCCCCGTCTGGAAACTATTCTTTGATGGAGCCTCTTCTAGGGAAGGTGTTGGAGTTGGGGTGGTTTTTGTGTCACCTGCTCAAGAAACCATATCTCTGTCATACAAATTAGAGTTTGAAGCCACCAAAAATGTGGCATAGTATGAGGCTCTTGTTCTAGGATTACGAGCTACGAGGGAAATGGGAATTCAGGAAGTAGCAGTGTTCAGTGATGCAGAGTTGGTGGTCCAGCAGATTAGGAACGCTTATCAGGCTAAGCATCCTTGACTCAGAAGCTACAGAAATGAGGTATGGGACCTAGTTGACAGTTTCTTCTCAGCATTTAACATTTCATTCATCCCAAGAGAGGAGAACACCTTGGCAGATTCCTTGGCTACATCGGCTAGCAATTTCAAAGTACCCTTGCCACCCAAATTCAAATATGATGTAGAGGTAAAATACAGGCCCTCCATACCTGACAATGTCAAGCATTGGAAGGTTTTTGAGGATGATCTCGAGGTCAAGAGGTTATTAGAGACTGTCGAGGAATTTTCAGAAATATACATTGACCAAGACACCGTCTTAGAGGAAGAGCTCGATGGGGGTAATTTTCTGAATAAAATTGTAGAGCGTGACATTATACAGCTACCCAGCAACCATATTCCCAAAGGACTGGTTCCTTTAGAAAGTCTCTTTGATAGAAATGATGTATCATTAAAAGGAGAGGTCTCGGAATATGACACTAGTACTATTCAGTGCAACATTGGGACCGAGGGTGAGACAAAGCTTATCAAATTGTCAAGAAGTCTAACAGAGGAGCAGAGGTCCGAATACATTGGACTTTTGAGGGAATTTGTTGATGTGCTTTCCTAGACCTACAAAGACCTCAAAACCTATGACACCTCTGTCATTGAGCATAAAATTCCATTAAAGGAGGAGGCAAATCCATTCAGGCAGAAGATGAGACAGATCAATCCCATGCTACTGCCTATCATGGAGAGGGAAGTGAAGAACCTGCTTCAAGCTCGGATCATTGTACCACTAAGATATTCAAAATGGGTGGCCAACTTGGTCCCAGTAAGGAAAAAGAATGGAGAAATTCGACTCTGTGTAGACTTCAAGAACTTGAACAGGAGTTCATGGAAGGATAACTACCCCTTTCCAAAGATGGAACATATACTGCAGAGGGTGACAGGAGATTCCAGGATGTCCATTGTTGACGGTTTCTCTGGCTACAATCAAGTCTCCGTTCTGCCTGAGGACAGGGAAAAGATAGCATTTACCACCCCATGGGGCACATTCATGTATGCCAAGATGCCATTCGGACTAATGAATGCAGGGGAGACATTCCAGCGTGCCATGGACATAGCTTTCGTTGGGGAAAAGGATAAATTTGTGGTCATTTATATGGATGACATCACAGTGTTTTCAAAATCTAACAAAGAACATCGTCGCCATCTCAGGAAAGTTTTCTTGAAATGTAGAAAGTTTGGCATTTCATTAAACCCCAAGAAATCTCTATTTTCCATGCAGGAGGGAAAGTTACTAGGCCACATAGTATCGGCAGAAGGAGTCAGAATTGATCCCAGTAGAGTTGAGGCGATACAAGCCTTATCAATCCCGAGGTCTAGGAAGGAGGTCCAATGTTTCCTCGGTAAAATTAACTTCCTAAGGAGGTTTGTGTCTAACTTTGTTGAGGAGGTAAAGCTTATAACACCCATGTTAAAGAAAGAGAATGAAGTAAGGTGGACCCCTCAATCATGGCATTCCTTTGAACAAATCAAGAAGGCCCTGACTGAAGCTCCTGTGCTTACCAGTCCCGACTACTCAAAGGATTTCCTTATTTTCTCCTTTTCCTCACCCGACACAGTGGCTGTTGTTCTATTACAGACGAATGACAGTGGGCTAGAGCAGCCTATTGCTTATTTCAGCCGAGCATTGAGGGATGCCGAAGTCAGGTATGACACTATGGAAAAGAAAGCTTATGCTCTAGTAAAATCTCTCAAAGATTTTATAACCTACATCCTACAATCAAAGATCATCGCCTATGTCCCCTCAGCTGATGTTAAAGACATTCTTATTCAGCCTGACATAGACAGGAGGAGGAGTAAATGGATAGCCAAAATCCTAGAATTCGACCTGGAAATAAGGCCCACCAAATTGATCAAAGGGCAAGGTTTATCCAAGTTGTTGGCTGAAGCAAACTGCCAAGCGTTGGGGATAAGTCTCATCAATGAATGCTCAGGTAGTTACCAGGATCAACTGCCTGATATAGACCATCAAAGGGAGCCCCCATTAGCTCGATGTCCTTGGTATAAGGATTTCGTATACTTTCAGCAGGAGTTGTGGCCTGCAGCCGGCCTGCAAAGAAGCAAAGAAAGAGCTCTAAAGCTCAAGGCGATCATATATTTCCTGATTGATCAAGTGTTATATTGGAAAGACCCCCTGGGGGTGATTTTAAAATGCATGAGTCCACAAGAGGCCGAAACGATTGTGGTTGAATTTCATAGCGGCCTATGTGGGGGGAAACATTTCTAGAAAGCCACATCCCACAAAATCCTCAGGGATGGATACTACTGGCCTACCATGTTCACTGATGTCTGCAAAAGGGTCAGAGCATGCATCAATTGTCAAAAATTTGTAGGAAAGTAGCAGCTCAGGTCTCTACCATTAAAACCGGTGGTGGTTTCAGGGCCTTTCCAGCAGTGGGGCCTAGATTTCATTGGAGAAATTCACCCTACCTCTAGTGGGCAGCACAGGTGGATCCTAACTGCTAAATATTTCTTTACCAAGTGGATTGAAGCTATCCCCACCAGGAGTGATTCCCACAAGGAAATCATTGGATTCTTGGAGGACCTCATCACAAGGTTCGACTGCCCAAATAAGATTGTCATTGATAATGCAGCTGCTTTTGGATCTGAACCACTAGCCAAATTCTGTGAATAGTTCGGGATCAAATTGATTCACTCCACCCCATATTATCCACAGGGAAATGGTCTAGTGGAATCCTCCAACAAAAGCCTGATAAAGATCATCAAAAGGTTGTTGGAAGACAACAAAAAGGCTTGGAATTCCAAGCTGAAATTCACCCTATGGGCTGATTGGGTGACTACAAAGAGGTCTATAGGTCTCTCCCCTTTCCAGTTAGTCTACGGGGCTGAAGTGGTCTTCCCTTCTCAGCTGGCCATTCCTGTAGTGAAATTCTTTCAGGATTATCAAGAAGATCCCAATGACATGATCAGAAGGATTTATCAGCTAGTAGAGGTCCAGCAGGCTAGGGAACAGATAGTGGATAGGATTCAGAACCATCAGCAAAATATCAAGCAGGTCTTTGATAGGAAGGCCAAGAAGGATAAGTTCTAGATAGGAGACCTGGTGCTGAAATGGGATGCTCCTAAACAAGATAAGGGCAAACACACCAAATTTGAAGCCCTGTGGATTAGGCCTTTCAAAATCTCCGAGATTTTCTCAAATAACACATACAAGCTGTGAGATTTGGAAGGCGAAGAAGTTTTCAACGGCCCAGTAAATGGGCACTTTCTTAAAAAATATTTTGTCTGAGCCTCCAGTGGCTCCTATGTTTGTAAATATTGCCTTTTCTGTTCTTTGTTTTTACTTTTGTTTCGGCTTAATAAGTGACTCCATAGCCCAACAGCAAGGCACTGGAACTGCAAAATGAGTCCTTAGAGCATCACAGGGATGACTCTATCCCCCATGGAGCCTAATGTTAGCAAGAGTTCTTGTCTTAGGATTAGGCGCACCCAGGTCCACAGTTTGCATGGGAAGCACCTGAGCATATCATGAGAGAATCCCATTTTGTAGCAACAAGTCAAGCAAGTGAGCAGGCAAAGTTTTGTCTTCAGCAGTTGAGAACCATCCTCAAAGAAAATCGACAGTCAGAATATTACAGAGGAGATCGACGAAATCCTGTCAGCCATTAGATCTCGAGAAGTTGCGCCGGGGTTAAGCCCTAGTGTGTAGAGAATGAATCCCAGGGAAGTCATCGAGATATTAGAGTCATCGGGGTTTCAAAAGGTAAGAGAACTGAGATCTTTCGAGTCTCGAAATACCAACAAAGATCCTAGCCATTGATCTTGGTAGGACACACGTCAGGCATCAGAAGGAGAGTCAGGGTTTCAGTTCATCGTAGGATCGGAGTTTCTGGAGGCAGGAAACTCTTACATGAATGAATCGCGATACGTGATTTCCTGACTGGATCAGAGCCGCCCGTCAGCAGAGACACATGGCGAGAGATCTTGTAGAGTCAGGGATCGGGGAACAGAAAGTCCCGTGCACATGACAACGGGAATCGCGATGTCCCGATATGTGATTTCCCGATGAAGCTAAGGACTGTAGTGGGGGACAGGTGTCATAAGGCCAATCCTTGTAGGAAGACAACGCCAAGTGGCATCATCATATCGCGAACTCGGAGGTTCGTGAGTTAGAGCTGGAAATATTTGCATGCAGAGTTGCGAGATCACGAGAAGCGATATCTTGGCAATCGACGGATTAGCATGTGGGACCACAAGAGCAAGTGGAATACAAGTGGAAGGCTATCGCGAGTCCAGAGGATGCGTTCTTGTTAACATCGCAAATCATGAAATCCCAATTGAGAATATGGTCGAGGGCATATGGTAGCGGTCACTTGGACCAGGGCCTAATCGGAGGGCTAGCACGGAAGGCGCATCGGCAATCGGAGAATCGCGAGTCTCGAGGACTTGTGTATCGAGACATCGAAAGCACCGAAACCCTGACAGAGGTTTGGCTCTATTCATATAAAAGGTGGTCGTATGGACCATAGTATAGTCAGGAGGGCTAACCCATACATGCACTCATCGGAGAATCGGTGATCGGGAGTTCAGAGGGTCAAGAACTCTCGACAATGGGGAATTCAAAACCCTAAAACTTGATACAGAGTCGGGAAAGGGTCATGGTGAAGTTTAGAAAACAATGAGGAAAGAAGAAGAGACCTGTGGGCTGGATCGGGTGTCCATTATGGATTCCACTCGGAGATCCAAAAAGGCCGCTTCGGTTCAATAGAAAGGAGAAAGAGGGTGGGTGAAGCCTCATGTCACCCATTTATTGTAGAACATGGAGGTCCCAGAAATTTACCCAGGAGGGTCCCTTGTACCAATTTTCTTCAGAAAATCCATGTGAGTCTCCAACTCACCAGAGGAACCTGCACACGCCAATTCAATATTCAAGGGGCTCAGCTACCCCCTGGTGCGAGCCATGCTGAATTAAAGAGGCGTGTGACAGGGGAGCAGGGGGCAGATTTGATTGAGGCAGACTGACAGCCCATCCTGATAGATAAGCTCCTTAATGTCAAGCATTGAATTCATGATATGATCACGCCTTCAGCACTTGAGTCAGTTCCAAGTATATGTAGGCATTTCTGCCATTTTTGTAGGGATCGATGGTTGAGCTAAGCTCCTGGTTGTAAAATTTTAATGAAGCATTGTTTCTCTGGTTACGTATGAACTTTTGAGACTTCTTGTCTTATGAATGCTAGCTTCTTTCATGCCTTTGTTTCAACTGTGTTAGAGCAGCTCGGAATTGGAGGATCCAGTCAAGCTGTAGCTATTACAGGATGATGTTGTAATGGATCACTATAATAGTTGCACTGTCTCTAATTAGTTCCTGTGTTTTTCCCAACGCTGAGTGACTTGGAATTGGAGGATCCAGTCAAGTCCGCTTTTAGTTTCTTGAGACCCTGACTCAAGAGGATCTTGCATTTAGAGTCTTTCTTCTGCAAACTGTCGAAAGCCTGCTGCCTAGAGCTGTTTGTTCACCTTTCTTACTAATTCTTCCACCTGATCATCTTTGAATCAACCCATTGGCTGAAGTTAGGATTCTAGACCTCCCTTGTTCTTTACATACCAGACCCAGTCCCTGAGTTAGAATGATATTTCCTTGAGTCTTTACCTCCATTTGATAACCCTTTAAAAACAAATCGTGACATTAAACTGATGGGTGTCGGGCTCTACTCCTGCAAGCAATCCAGGAGTGACTTCTGACGCTAACATGCTGTGGAGGAATAGGGAATGGATAATATGGATTGTTCCATGGAGAAAATCCATATGGCATATAGGAAGTTGAAGCACTTTCACTAGTTCTAAGATTGTCTACGAAGGTAGAAGGTGGACCTGTACTTGGTTGAGAGGTTGGACGCATCATGGGTACTGGTGGGGGTCCACCCATTGGTGGAGGGGGAGAAACATGATATGATTGTTGGTGAGTGGGAGGAGGGTGTTGACGATCAAAATTGCAACAAGGTTTTTTTCCCGCAACGTATTGATAAAAGCCTATTATTATAAGCTAACAATATAAATAATACTAGTAGGTGGGACCCCCTTGTAGATTCATAGATCAGGTCTAGTTCTTATTTCATGGTTATGATTTTGTTTGACATTGCTTACATCATTGATGAAATATGAGTTTTATTGGAAATGAATAAGGTTTGTTATGTGTGGGTTCTAATTGTGACAATTGGATGATGGATAAGGCTTGCTATGTGTTTTTTATTCTTCTCTAGGCTCGAATTTTATGTTACAACGACCTATGTTATCCATTGTTATCATTTCTATCTATTCTTGGATCCATTACTAGGACACCTTTACAAGAGACATGTTAGTAATAATATATAAGAGTAGTGGAAAAGAAATAAAATTAATGTAACAAAATGCAAAAGGAAGGAATTAAACAAATCTAATATACTACTCTACATGCATTGAAATTGAAATGATCATAGTTAATACTAGCTAACAAGTTAATAGTTATGTGATTTGATTGAGTTAAATGAAAAATGGTTGATTTATGTTATGGCATAAGTTGGAAATGGATAAATGTGATATGGGTCACGTGATTGGAAATTAGTGGGTGATGGTTTCAATACATGATTTAATTGAATGAGTTAATGGGAAGTTGGTTGGCATGTACTAAGGAATTAATTGACTAGGGGTGGAGGTGACATGCATTTACTGCACGTCACCCTTACTCTTCTACTGGCTGCCACCCTAGTCGGGCTATTGTTCAACTATTTTTGTTGTGGTTGGGCTCCGACTTTCAATCAGAGGATGAACCTCTTGGCCAACTCGCGTTTTTAAGGTGCTCTTGGTTATAGGTATGTATTTTTTCCATCCATGAATTTTCTTTAGTTATTAAATAGATAGTGGCTTGACATGTATGGGTTTGTTCTTTCCTAAAGTCTGAAAACTATGTAAATTGGTGATATTTTTCTGGAATGGATGGTTGGTGTGGGTTTCATTGCAGTAATGTTGGACTCACAGTTTTATTGATCATTCTAGGTGTTAGAAACTGTGAAGGCCCTATGTCATCCTTGTTGGTCTTGGTTAAAGGTTTTTTTTATTCGGTCTAGATTAGCTCTCCATGCTTTCTTATCACTTTACCCAGTCATTGGTTGTTATGGGGTTTACTGGGTTTGAAATGCCTTGTGTCACTATGCTTTGCTTCACTTGGGCATGAGTTCGTTCATGTTACTAATGTTGCGCAGTGGGTTGTGATGGTAGTTTTTCCAAAGGGCTTTCTTAAGGTGACTATTATTCCTTGGCCCTATCCTATCTCAGAATTCTTGTGTTGATTGGGAAAACCACGAGGGTTATACCCTGCGTGTTCTAAGTGTTGCTACAAAACCACAATGAATTCTTTCTCCTCTGTTCATAGTCTCTCCTATCACGAGAATTATCACCCCGTCTCCAAAGTTAATTAAGGTATACCCTATGTATGCACCATTTGTCTCAGAGGTTCTCACTCGATGATGGGAGTCGACTCCATGTCTCCTTGTGTTGGTCCATGGAGAAAACCCTCATTTTCTCAAGCCCAAGTTTTGATAGAGGAAGTTGTTATGGTCGTCGGGTAGATTGTTGGTTGCTATGAGTTGGTGATGTATTGTTGACAATGCTCTTTTTTCTGGATCGTCTTTGTTGATTATGTTGACATATTTAGTCACTGCATTGGTTATTATGTCAATCAAATTGATAAGCACATCATGTTAATTGGTTGATTGGAGAATTAGTTTGAATGCACAGTCGTTGTCTCTTAGATTGCAATTGTTGAATGGTTAACCTAGAATTAGTTTACAATTGGTTATTGCACAGCAATGCCCATCTGTGATGCTTGGGTATGTGTGGCATTCCTACAACATGAGTCAATGATGTTTGTGAGTGTGTGTTTTTAATTGCCAAATGGAGTGTTGCAATCATGGTAATTATGGCATGACCATCAGTTGTATTTTTTATTGATATTGTTTGATTGCACCATCAGAGAGGGTCATGATATTTTAAACATGGCTTTGTTGGAATTTGATCAATTTATGTTATGAGATCAGGTATACTATTGTTTCCTCATTGTATTGGATTGATATCCTAGTAGTGTGTATGTTTAGAGTCAAACAAAATTGGACCTATACAATCACATAAATACTCTTGTGTTTTGTTGAATGGCCTGTGTATTCCACAACATAGCGTGAGTTGAAGTGGTGATTATTATATATGTGTTTAAATGGCAAGTCAAGATCTTTGCAATTTAAATATGGATTGTTGTGTTGATTGTCCACTATGTACGTTTAATGAATATCATGCATTTTAACAGTGATAGGCATGGGTGTTATGGCACTATGATCTTGTTAAAATTTAATTGTAGATGGAATTGAGGAATTAAATCGGGCATTCTTTCTATGTCTGTGTTGATGGAAGGTGGTTGATTTTTTATACTAAACTGAGTGGAATTAAGTGATTGTTTATTCATTTGGGAATTGTTTTAAAATATTAAATGGATAAATGAGAAGGAACATAGCTCCTCTACAAGTTGTGGTGGAATGCATAATGTCTTGTTTGGTGACATTGTGTTAAATATTTGATTTCTAACAGTGAACAAGTTAATGCACAAATTTTTTGAACTGTACACAGTAATTGTTTTTTGGTTCACAGTGGTCATTTGGTTGGGTTATTTCCTTTTACAAAATGGTTTTATGGATTACTTAATTATTTTTATGAATAGTATTCATCCTCTTCCCTATCATTATTTTGATTTTCACTAACTACAACCCCATCTCCTTCCCACATTCATTTTTCACTCCCTGTTCTAAAATTTAATTACAGTCAAGAAGAATTTTGTATTGAAGCAATTTGAGGTGCAATTTCTTGGTTGGATCACAATGATATTTTCTTTGGTTTGCATTATGGTTGATTGTGTGTTGTCCTTGAGAAGTAATCGTGTTTCTTTTCCCCCTCATTATATCATGTTTCTCTCAATACAAACCCCTCGCATATCCTAGGACCTTTTGTTCACCCCCTACTCATTGACAACAGTTAAACAATTTATATGGATTGGATTGCATGAGTCTGATGTGTTGCTGAGCCAAAGTCTATTTCACATTTTTAAGGAGTTTTCATGTATGGTTATAAAGGAATATCTACTAATCAATCATGCATGCATGAATGAGCTTCTTGGCTGAGGTAGCCATGGTAGAGGCAACCGAGGGAGAGGTAATTGGAACAGAGGTCCAAGAAGGCCAAGATTCTCCATACACTTTGACGTTGACTCAGAAGAGTTAGGCCATTTGTTTCATGCCATATTTTTCAATTAGATTGGGCAAGGAATGGTCCAAAATAGGCTTGAAAGGCCTCCCTTCCAAGATCCACAAGCCCTGGTATTCTCATGCCCCCTCATGTCTCATTGCAACCTGAGGTTCCCGAAAACGACAAATAGCAAGATATTGTCCACACAGAAGTGTCCCGACATCGTGGCTGCCCCAATTTGTCCTTACCTGTTCCCCTGCCTATTAACCAGATTTTCCAAGTTGCACCTGTCCACTCTCCAATTCAGTCCTCTCATGCTAGAAAAAGGTTGAAAATCGAGGGCCACCATGCCCTTGACAAAGGAAAATCCATTGCTTCCCCTTCCTCACCCTCCAATGTCTCTGATAAATCCATGTATTCCTAGATGCATTTGAGGGATGATTGTTCTCACGGGATCAGTGAGATTAGGCCTAAAGGCTCAGGGTAGCCAAAGGAAAATTCAAGGAAATCAAAGGGTGATAGCAGCAATCAAGGAAAGATTGCATCTAAGAGTGGAAAATATGGTTTTTGAGTTTTATTTTATTTATTGTAGATGAAATTTGAATTCAGAAGTTTTGGACAACATGTTTTCTTTGGATATATGAGTAATATATTTTTTGAAAATAATTTCAAATATCAATGAGATAAATTTTCAAATGTGACTGTGATGATGGGAGTCACAAGGAGGGGTGTTTTTCTTAATTAACTAGTTATGTTATGATTGTTAAGAACTAAAGGGAGTCACAAGGGGTGCCACCTACTAGTTATTATTTATTTAAAACCCTTATTATGATTTATTACTTCTCCCCCCTTAACTAAAAAGTTGGTTGAGTTTTTAATTAACTTAACTAGTGAGGCAGTTCAACTACTTCAACCAATTCTAAGTTTCTTAAAGGAAAAAGGAAAGGGAGGAACAAGAGGAGGATAGAAGGAGAAGCATACTAAGGTTTTCTCTTTGAGTTTATGTTGAGATAGTTCGGTTTTCATTCATTCCCTAATTTATCACAGCCTAATTATTTTTTATGATAGCAGGGTCGTATTGTAGACAACAAGATTTAGGGCTAAATTACATCATCCAGACACTTGTTTTTCAAAGGTGTTGATCTATATTTGATAGTCTGTGTAGACTTGTTTGTTTGTGAATTAGTTTTCATTACTGACAAAGGCTATTGTTCAGATTCGAATGGGAATCAATCTGTGGCAAGTTGATCTAGTTTTTAGAGTTTATTTTTTTTATTTTCTGTGAGAGGCCCTTTTGTATGTTTCATCGAGGATGTCTAAATTTGACTTTGGTCCGAAATTTCTTCATGAAATTTTGTAAAAAGAATGAATCTTTGGTGAATTGGAATGAAATAAAGGATTGCTTTATGTCTCATATGTCTTGATTATCATCTTGTTGTCTTTACTTCTATCTCTACATTTATTTATGCAACTATTTTATTCAGAAAATCATATTTAAATGAATTTTCCAGCAAGCTTTTAATTGTGAAAAGAATAGCCTAAGCACTTGTAATCAATACTTGTGAGTTAGGATTTATTTTTGATGTCTGTAAACATAGGGTGACATTCCCGTCTATTTTTCTTTAGCCAAGCAGAATATGAAAATGCTTGAGTAAGATCATTTCATATCTTTTCCTCAACATTTATTTGGTGACCATACTCGGGAGATCTTCAATATCTCTGTGGTTAATTTTTAAACTCAATTTTCATTGATACATATATATTTTTTATATTGATTCTTTGATTGTTTTATTTCTTAATGACTGTACCTATTACAAGGAAGTGGCGAAGCCCAATATTGAGCACGGTCTTCAAGATCAGACCAACATTGCTTTGAAATTGTTTAACACCATTTTAGACACTGCCAATACCCATGTTGAGATTAATCATTATTGGACAACAATTGAACGATATATTAGTTCCCAAGAACGTTTGGAAGCTAGACGTAGACAACCTAGAAATCAGAAGTAACCTTCTTGTTTCTTTAGTTTTGGCCTTTCTTTCATGTCCTTAGACTCTCCTGCTTCTAGGAGAAGAAGAGGCTTATCACCTTAAATTAATCCTATTTTTGAAATAGGAAGAAGGAACGATGTGTTATCTACCCAACAAAGTGCTCTAAGGAGAACTTTGTTTGATTCATCTTATTCATCTTTCTTTCCCTCACCCATCATCCACAAGATGGCATCTAGTGGTGGATCTAGTGGCACTGGAAGTGCTTCCTCGTCTCAGTATTCATCCTCATCAGTAAGTGGTAGCTTGTATAGCCATCATATCCTTGTCCAATATACCACGAACCCCACCAAAGTTATTAAAAAACATGGGCTTTTTCAGTTTGAAGAAGACACCACAACCACACCGTGGCATGTGTCCTCTCCTCTTAACTTAGCACCTGCTACTCGTCCACTTCCTAAGTTCTCAGGAAATAACACTATCATTACAAATGAACACCTGGTAGAATTTTCTAATTCTTTTCATAACATAGGAGCCAATGACAATGATACTTGTATGCACTTATTCATTAATTCCTTGGAAGGAAAGGATGCGGCCGATTTCTTTGACCTTCCTCCTCAGATTTTGTCTACTTGGGAGGAGTTAATGTATTGGTTCAAATCCACTTATGGGCAATATAAAAGCCCAACTGAGAAGTTACGGGAATATAATAACGTCACCTATAAGGATGGTGAGACCATCAAGTCTTTCAACTTGTGTTTCACTAAGCTATACAATCATATCTCTGAACTCATTTGACCTCAGAACCAAGCCACCTTAATGCATTACTACAATGCATTACCTTCCCCCTACCGTTATAGGCTTGAAGAAAAATCCATTGATTATCTCAGTTTCACTCTGCATACTTATTCAGAGTATGAAGAACATCTTGAAAGAAGAGGTCTTCCCCAGGGAGAATCGGTTAGAAAAATAGACATGTCCATCCTTTTACAGATAGTACAAGATATGAACAATCGTATGATATATTTCAAGTGAAAGGGGACTATCTCACCTCTCACACCTGGAGCATCATCCTCTTCTGTAACCCCCTTTAGAAATCCAATTGAAAATAATTTTCAGCCTAAAGCTATCTTGCCTCTAAGTGTGTGTAACTTCTGCGAGGAACACCACGAGGAAGCCACATGTGAGGTAAGAAAGAGTGTCAGAGATAAGATATTTGGTAAAAGACTAGAAACTACTATCGCAATCCTAGATTTTGCAGAGCCAGAAGATGTCATGATCATCAATACTAGGAGCAAAGCCTATTCTCCCAAGGGAAAATTTGATCATCCCCGCAATTCTTCTAGCCCGAACTCATCTTCACCCTCTAATATTGTTCAGGTTCCTAAGGTTCCTGAGATTCAAGGAATTACTTCCCCTCTTCCCTCTTCCAAATACAATATCTTAAATCAATTGTCTAACATCAAAGAAGATGCAACCCTTTTGGACATGGTTGTCCTCCCTAAACAACAGATGCATCTGAAACAATTCATGGAAGGGAAATATTTCATTGTAGCCAACCTCTCTAAAGAGGTAAACGAAGAGGATTCGTCTGTAAATAAAGTAGGTGTACATAAATTTAGATACCCTATAAAAAAATCCCCCTTTTATATTTATGTAAAGATTATGGATAAGATTGCCCATTGTTGCCTCATTGATGGCGGTTCGGGCCCAAGTGTGATGTCGAATATTATTATGGAAGAGATAGGCTTGTCTTGTACAAATGAAAATTCTAGAAGCATGCTTTCCTATAATAGCCTACAACAAATGACCATAGGTGAGATTAAATATGTAACCTTAGTTTTATGTGCACACCCTGAAATAAGGACAACCCTTACTGTTTAGGTAATTGATATGCTTGTAAGCAATTACTCAATTATCTTGGGAAGAGATTGGAAAGCCTTAACAGGTGGATACCTCTCACTCAAAGGGACACATTTATCCATTCCTTGGAATGGTAAGAACATTATAGTCCTTAGAGAGGGAAGGATTTCACCCTACATAGAGAGTGGTCCACAACCTAGTGTAAACTATATCGAGGAGGACCTAGGAGTATATTCCATCTTTGTTGAGGAGGATAATATTCCTTTGGAACAAATCGATTTAGATGATGATATGTGGTACATGCACTTTGATGGTTCACGTTCAAATGAAGGTAATGGGGCTGGCATTATCTTGATTCCCCTTGTAGGGAAAATTCATAGTTTGTCTTACATGTTGGAGTTTGCTTGTATGAACAATGTCACTGAATTTAAAGATTTATTATTAGGCATGGAAAATTCCTATAATCTTAGTTGTGATCACCTTTCAGTTTTTGGAAGTTTTGAGATTGTTGTGAACCTGGTACATAATATATACTCTCCTAGCAACAAGTTAATGAAATGATACACCCAAACTGTTTGGGCGCTTATCTCGAACCTATTATATTTCAACATCACTCATGTTAAGAGGGAGTTGAGTTAGATGGTTGATCGGTTAGCTGTCTTTGTAGCTTCTCCTAATCAACATCCTTTGCCTTATAGGCCTGATTGTTCTTTTCAATCTCTAAATCATCCACGCATCCTCAACAATGTAGAATCTTGGAAGGCCCTCCCTAACGATGAGGGTGTTTGTGCTCTCATTTAAGATGAACCTCTTAAGCCCAAGGAAATTATATCCATAGAAGACAACAAGATTCCTAAAGGATTGACTCCTCTTGAGAGTTTGTTTTCATCGATTGATGTAGGCAATAAATAAAAATAGGAAGAAGAGGAGTTAAGAAGGAAGGTGGGTGAAACCATCTCCTTGAACATTGGGACTCTTGAATCTTCAAAGAATGTTAAAATAAGTACCCAATGTACTGATAAAGAAGAAATGAGGTTTGTAAAACTACTTGGTGGATTTCAAGATGTTTTTTCTTGGTCTTATGAGGATCTTCATGGTTTTGATCTTGGTCATACATAGAAAACTATCCTTATCAAGGAAAGCATGAAACCAGCTAGGCAAAAACAAGGACCTATTAACTCTGCATTTAAATAAAATTTTCAAAGGGAGCTGGAAATTTTTTTAAATGCTGGGATTATTTTTCCAGTCTACTCTGAATGGTTTTCCAATTGGCTACCTATTTCGAATACCACTGATCATATTAGAACCTGCATTAGTTTTCACACTTTCATTCATGCTATTATGAGAAATCCTTTTCCTCCCCTCAATATGGAAATGATTATGCAACAGTTTGTAAGGTCACAGATGAGGCCCTTACTTGACAAAATTTTAGGTTACAATAAAATCAAGGGAAAAGGGGTAGATGTTCACAAAACCACTCTTATCAAAAATTGGGGTACCATGACTTATAAATGCCTATTTTATAGATTACCTGATGCAAGTACCTATTTTAAAAGACCTTCACACACAACTCTTGATGAATTGATTAGTACCCATATTTACATTGATGATATAATCATGTATGTTGAGGGGCGGATGATCACTTCGGAGTTCCAAGTGTTATTTTTGGTTCCTTTCAAAATTTCTTTTGTCCTGGACACTAACTTTTACATTCCTAAGGATTTACAGGAGCAATTGTTTTCCTGCGGCACTAACGGTTCTTGTTTGAAACATTATGAGGGACCGACGTGAAAAGTTCTAATGTTGTTCGGATTTTTTGTATACTAGTAGCCTAGCTCTTCTTTCAATTTTGAGCTTCTCTTTTCTTCTTTACAGTAGTTTGACTTCTTCCTTCTGTGTTAAAGAATTTCTTGTTGCTTTTTCATTTTTGTCTTTTTATTGTTGCTGTTTTGAACTTACAATTTTTCTTCTCTCATGTTTTGGTTTCCTACCATCTTTTAGTTAATTTGGTCAAAATAAGGTGTTGGATCAGTTCTGCCATAGTGACACTCTTGCAAGATTTTGTTGGTCATTAACAATCAATCTTACACAAATGTTACGATGTTTCCTCTAAGAACAGACTTGGATTTGTTATCTTCTTTCACTGTTGTTTTATAAAGAGATTGGTTATCTCTCGCTTCTTCTTTCCATTTCTTCATCCATTTGAGAAATAAAGAGAAAGTACATTAATTTATCTCCTTGAAGTAGAGAGAAAAATATGTTTGAATGATCATGCATACATGGATACACCCCCTCATACTTAACACTTTTCATGAGTTATTCCCAAATTCCCGGTCACTTTTCCATCAAATCCGCTCACTTCCCCCTGTTACATGATCACTCTGGTTATATCTTCTTGACCTGTTGTTCTTGGTCTACGAGACCATGAGTTTTGAGTTCTAAATCTTTTGAAAACAAATTTTCCTATGGAGTCCCCAGTTTGTTGACGATTAAAATCACAACGAGGTTTTTTTCCCGCAAAGTATTTCTAAAATCCTATTATTATAAGCTAAAAATATAAATAATAGTAGTAAGTGGGACCCCCTTGTAGATTTGGAGATAAGTTCTAGTTCTTATTTCATGGTTATGATGTTGTTAGACAATGCTTACATAATTGATGAAATGTGAGTTTTATTGGAGATGAATAAGGCATGTTATGTGTGGGTTCTAATTGCCACAATTGGATGATGGATAAGGCTTGCTATGTGTTTGTTTTGCTGCTCTAGGCTCAAATTTTATGTTACAATGACCTATGTTATCCATTGTTATCATTGTTATCTGTTCTTGGATCCATTACTGGGACACCTGCACAAGAGACATGTTAGTAATAATATATAAGAGCAGTGGAAATTAAATAAAATCAATGTAACAAAATGAAAAAGGAAGGAATTAAACTATGCTAATATACTACTCTACGTGCATTGAAATTAAAATGATCATAGTTAATCCTAGCTAACAAGTTAATAGCTATTCAATTTGATTGAGTTATATGAAAAATGGTTGATTTATATTAAGGCATAAGATGGAAATGGATAAATGTGATATGAGTTGCGCGGTTTGCAATTAGTGGGTGATGGTTTCGATACATGATTTAATTGAATGAGTTAATGGGAAGTTGGATGGTGTGTACTAAGGAATTAATTGACTAGGGGTGGAAGTGACATGCATTTACTACACGTCACCCTTACTCTTTCCACTAGTCACCACCCTAGTCGGGATATTGTTCAACTGTGTTTGTTGTGGTTAGTATCTGACTTTCAAGCAAAAGAAGAACCCCTCGGCCAAGTCATGTTTTTAAGGTGCTCTTGGTTACAGGTATGTCTTTTTTTCATCCATGAATTTGATCTGGTTATGAAATAGATAGTGGCTCGGCATGTATGGGTTTGTGATTTCTTGAAGTCTGGAAACTATGTAAATTACTGATATTTTTTTGGAATAAATGGTTGGTGTGGGTTTCATTGTAGTAATGTTGGAGTCGCAGTTTTATTGATCATTCTGGGTGTTAGAAACCGTGAAGGCCCTTTGTAATCCTTGTTGGTCTTGGTTAAAGGTTTTTTTTATTCGGTCCAGATTAACTAGCCGTCTCCATGCTTTCTCATCACTTTAGCCAGTTGTTGGTTGTTATAGGGTTTACTGGGTTTGAAACGCCTTGTGTCATTACGCTTTGCTTCACTTGGGTATGAGTTCATTCATGTTACTAATGTTGCACAGTGGGTTGTGATGGTTGTTTTTCCAAAGGGATTTCTTAAGGTGACTTTTATTCCTCGACCTTGTCCTGTCTCAGCATTCTCGGGTTGATTGGGAAAACCACGAGGGTTATACCCTGTGTGTTCTAAGTGTTTCTACAAAACCAGAATGAAGCCTTGATCTTGTGTTCAATATAGTCTCTCCTATCACTAGAATTATCACCATGTCAGTGAAGTTAATTGTGGTATACTATGTGTGTGCACCATTGGTCTCAGAGGTTCTCACCTGATGATGGGAGTCAACTCCATGTCTCCTTCTGTTGGTCCACAGAGAAAACCCTCATTTTCTCAAGATCGAGTTTTGATAGAGGAATTCATTATGGACGTCGGGTAGACTGTTGGTTGTTATGAGTTGTTGGTGTATTTTCGACAGTGCTCATTTTTCTAGCTCATCTCTATTGATTATGTTGAAAGTGGTGTTGGTTTTGGTATTTAGTCATTGCATTGGTTATTATGACAATCAAATTGATAAACTCAACATCGTAATTGGTTGATTGGAGAATTGGTTTGAATGCAGAGTCATCGTCTCTTACATTACAATTGTTGAATGGTTAACCCAACATTAGTTTACAATTGGTTACTACACATC
>ML830080.1:47784-65043 GCA_009831015.1 Picea engelmannii | reverse complement strand
AGAGGCAAATGCATGCCTCAAGCATGCATGTGCCAACTTTAGTTAGTACACGGTGTTAGCTTTAATTAGAAGTGTCTTTTCCATTTATAGAATTGTTTTACCAGATTTACGATTGCTTTTCTTTATTCAATTTAGAAAGTGTTTTTTTAGTTCAGACTTTGCAGGAGTGCTAAAATTAGCCCAGGCACATTAGTTAGAGGTGTTTCTAAGTTTAGATTGGCACTCTATTCTAGGCAGGCCTCAATTCAAAGCTGGGCACACTTCTCTACAGGTATTAGGGTTTTGACACAGTCAACCTAGGTGCTTCTGTTAGACAGTGTTGATATTATGGTAGCTGCGGGAGGTATTAAACCTCCACGTGTAACCCTAACAAGACTAGAATATTCCGAGAAGCAAGAAGAAACCCTAAAGCATTGGACATAACCCTAGAAGACAAGTCAGCTAAAGAAAATAATTAATATTGAATTTTTAGCCTCCAAAAGGAGAAGTCAGCCCAGACAGCTAAGAAAGAGCAGTATAAATACAAGATGCCAAAGCTCATTTGGACACACAACTCGCAACTGCAGAAATTTAGTAACTACGCAAGTTTGGAGAATAGTTGCAGCTACAACTACTGCAACTTGTATTTTCGGTTTTAGGCTTGGAATTTCTCTTGGTTATGGTTTCGACTTTTTGCTTAGTACGCTAGCTCTAGAGAATGGTACGCTACCTTGGTTGGCTATTGGGTCTAGGGTTTGCTTCCGGAATTATTCTCTCTGTCAAAATTAAGGTGCTCAGGGGTGGCTTCAACCTATGGTTGGGTGACAATATTGTTATATTGTCTATGATGAAACGAGCACACCTATTTTTCTAACAGGTTATGGGCCCACACTATCTTCGAACAATCTAACCGTTGGAAGATAGGTTGAGAGGATTTGCTCAGTTACAGTTGTAGTTGCAGTCTTGTTGCAGCAACGAAACCCTAACCCTCTTGTTAATGCACCTTAAGTGAAGAGATTGACCTAATTTCTGGATAGCCTAGTGCGCCCTAGCCTAGCACACCTCCTGGTACTCCCAGCAAGACAAGCTGTCAAGTTTGAGATTTTGGTCAAAGTCAAAGGTTGACCAAACCAAACAGTAATGACTTACTCTATGAAATCAGAAAGCAAGTTAGAAGGGGCTTCTAACTTCAGAGCATGGAAGACAAGGATTGACCTCATCCTTGCCAAGAATAAAGTATTGGATCTCGTGAAAGGCAAGATCATGGAACCACAATTTGAAGCGGGAAAAGAGAAGGAACCTCAGAACATTGTAGTTACGCAGAAGTTCAAGGATAATGACATCAATGTTATGAGTATTATAGTGGACTCTGTAAAAGACCACTTGATACCCTACATCTCTCATCTTGACTCATCTAAGAAGATGTATGATGCCCTAATTAATCTCTTCTCAGTCAGAAACATTGGACAAGTAATGAGTCTGAAGAATGAGCTTCGTGACATGAAAATGAATGATGATGATAGCATAACATCGTACTTTGTGAAAATCTCTCAGTTAAGAGATCAACTACAAGCTATTGAAGAAATCATTTCAGAACAGGAACTTGTAAATATAGTACTCAATGGCCTTCCGCAGACATGGGATGCATTTGCCGCAAGCATGAACACAAGAAAGGAGTATCCCACATTTGAAGAACTTTGGACTTGTTGTGCACAAGAAGAATCAAGGATTAACGCAAAAGAGGAACCCCAAAAGAAATATGATGATCAAGCCTTCACAGCAAAGTTCAAGAATTTTAGGAATAAGAAGTTTGACTTGAGGAAGAAACCAAATCAAGAAAAGGATATGTCAAAGATACAATGCTTCAACTGTCAAAAATATGGTCACTACAAGAACCATTGTCCTGAGTTAAAGAAAAGGAAGGAAACAGACGAAGCAACAGTTGTCGAAGAAAGTGAAACCTCAAAGAAAGCCAAACAGGATAAAACAGACTTCTTCTTCTAAGTCAAGGTAACAATATTCTTCAAAGTTCTTGTACATACCATGTTTACATAGTTCCTGTACATATCATGTATATCTATTTCTTAGAAGATAAGATGGTCAAGTGAAACAATACCTATGGAAGAATAACAAAATAAGGATTGTTATCACGATGACTACAAGTCAAGCAATACACATGAAAAAGATGAAGTACGTTGACAATCTTTGGTAACAATTGTTGTGGAAGCTCTTATATAAGTAACAACTGCCAGATAGGCCGAAATTAGAATCAAACTTGAAGAGACCTAGAAGAAGTCAAAACAGGAAGAAGTCGACGATCAAGAGGAAATTAGAAAAAGACGCGTGACATTTGCAGAAGGCAATAAGGATGCAGACAGAAGCGTGCACTCTCTTAGATGGAGGGAGTTGATTACATAATTCCAAAAGAAGAGCATGCATTCATGCATGAATGCAAGGATTAGGAGGGAGCTAATCCTAAATGATATGATCCATTGAGGATTGTGAAGTATCTGTCCATGTTCCCATTGAAAGTAGCAGCCACGATAAGCAGCACATCTTCAGTTTGACTCTAGAAGAAGTCTTCTTCGAAAATAAACCTAAAGTATCCTTGGTTGTCCATCTACATCCATGATCCTATGATGAAAGGAAGAAGTTGGAATCTTCAGGGCATGGAATCTATAAAAGACTCCATGGACCCAAAAGCTAAAGAGGAACATGAGGAAGAACATGAAGATTCCAAGAAAGAAACAAAAGCTAGAACAACGAGTTATTGTACCGAGAATCATAAGACTACCAGCTTGGTTTGAACCCACCAAAAGCAATCAAGCAGAAGAAATGGAAGTTATGATAAAGAATAGTGTATGTAAGAAAATGTGAAAAAGACTTATGAATGGAAGCATATCGAGATTCAAAGGTTCTTCCAGAAGGAGGGAAAAGACTATGATGACAGCTCGTTCCAGTAAACCAGTTATACCGCCTGCAGTATCCGTGGATTGGAATTTACATGTAAAAGGTTGTTCTTCCCAATAAAGCAAATTGAGAAAGAAACTTATACCAGAAAGAGACCCATGTATGCAGATATAAGAAGACCTTGCATGGATTCAAACAACTTGATGCAAAGTACCTCACATACAGTAGAAGCATGGTGAAAACTTTCTATGACAGAGATAGTGTATCAGAATGGTTACTTCGAAGTCAAGGATGATGGATTGCTAATCCATGGCAAACTCTCATTATGATGGAAGAAGTGTTACTTGGATATGTTTCATTTTGAGCTTTGCCACGATGTCATGTGCTAGCAAGAAACAAAAGTGTTGAATTCGACCATGATATATTGTAATGATCAGAGCTATGTGAAGCTTTCAGAGAAAACCAGTGTTTCATGATAGACCGAAGTACATTGAGATCAAGCAATATATTCTCCGTGATAAAGTCTAGAAGAGAGAAGTGGTTCTCCAGTATATCTCCACCGATGAGCAAATAGCAGATATTTTGATAAAGCCTCTGTTCAAGATGAAAAGTTTGCGTACTTAAGAGACAAGTCAGGGCTCGTGGAGACGACTTCCTTATTGGAAAAGGAAGTGATTACTCCCAGGTTGGGAGGGAGCACCGATATGTTATTGATTTATGGACAGTCATTTTTCCAATTCGAAAAATGGTCCAGAATAGGCAGTTCCTTTCCAGTTCGGAAAGTGGTTTGAGATTTTTTACGGACAGGCATTTTCCAATTCGGAAAATGGTCCAGATCGGACAGTCATTTTCGTAATGAAAATGATCTGATAGATTGATGATGTACCATACACAACGATTCCCCTTGTGGCCAGTGTGGGGGAATGGTCTAGGACAGTGATTCTTCTTGACAGTCACTTTGAGTAGTGGTCAAGTAGAATGGTTCGCCTCGCCGGGCAGTCATTCTTTCGAAGTTCACAGTTGTGAGCAATTTCGAAGAATGGTTTGTTTTGGAGGTTGGTGCAGGATAGTCATTTCCTTAGGAAATGGTCCGGACAGTCATTCCCTAGGGCAGACTCATTCTCTCCAGGTTGCAATATGATTAGTTCTGGAGGAATGGCCCAATTAGGTGAATGGTCCAGGCTCAGAAATCAGGGACAGTTATTCTTTTATGCTTAGAAGAATAGTCCAGATAGCCCATGGCTGATGTTTTACTTTCTGAGGGCATATGCTCTTCCAGATTTCACAGATGTGAGTGGAAGAATGGCCCAAATGACTCGGTTTATATCATGATATTGTTTTATGCAGGTTGATATCAGGCGATATGATTGTTGTGGAGACTGTATGTCTCTGGACAGTAGTTGTATGTTATTGTAGTGTCATCCATTGGTAGTGATTGTGTGTCACTCATTAGTAGCAGTGTGCTACTGAGAGTGGTTGTGTACCACTGTATAGTAGTTGTATACTACTATGAATAGACACAGTTGTGTTCTATTGGATGGCATTGTTCTGATTGCCATGGAGACTATCACTAGTGTTGGAGATGATTACCAGTCAGTATATTGATGGACAGACATTCTCCCGTGGGAAAATGGTCCAGGACAGTTATTCTTCTAGGACGTATGTCCGGATTAGAAGAATAGTCCTTGTAGCCCATGATGTGGCTTCCAGCATCTGTTGGATCAATTATTCTTCTAGGACATATGTCCAGATGAGAAGAATGATTCTTATATCACTCTATGGAGTGAGTGACTTATTCAGCATCATCCTTGATTACTCAGCTGGAGTATGGCTTCGAGAGATGATGCAGTTGATGTTATCAGATGATACTGATAGTGATGATGGTGCTCGTGATTTGATCATGAGATAGCTTGTGTGGCTATGATGATGCTACCAGTTGAATGTTATGTTTGTGCTCAAGACCATTACCTTTAATACCTCCCTAGCTAGGAGGGAGTGTTGATATTATGGTAGTTGCAGGAGGTATTAACCTCCACGTGTAACCCTGACAAGACTAGAATATTTCAGGAAGCAAGAAGAAACCCTAAAGCATTGGACATAACCCTAGAAGACAAGTCGGCTAAAGAAAATAATTAATAGAGTTTTTGGCCTCCAGAAAGAGAAGTCGGCCCAGACAGCTAAGAAAGAGCAAGTATAAATACAGGATGCCAGAGCTCATTTGGACACACACAACTCACAACTGCAGAAATTTAGTAAGTGCGCAAGTTTGGAGAGTAATGCAACTGCAGCTACTGTAACTTGTATTTTCGGTTTTAGGCTTGGACTTTCTCTTGGTTATGGTTTGGACTTTCTGCTTGGTACGCTAGCTTTGGAGAGTGCTACGCTACCTTAGTTGGCTATTGGGTCTAGGGTTTGCTTCCGAAATTATTCTCTCTAACAAGGTTAAGGTGCTCGGGGGTGGCTTCGGCCTATGGTTGGGTGACAATATTGCTATATTGTCTATGGTGAAACAAGCACACCTATTTTTCTAACAGACAATTCTATTTTTGTAAACCCTAGATCTCTCCTAATTTATAAAGGAATAGGACAGACTTTTGGAATAATGTTTAGGAGAGTTGGCAAGTGAGTTGCTATGTAATCTTTTAATTGAGTCAATAGACAAAGGTATGATTGGTTGCTACAATATCAGCTTCTTGTAAATATTTTCAGTGTTGTTTTTTCTGATCTAGCATTCCTTACCTACAGATTTGATAGTAGTTAGGATTTCATTTTTCTAGAGTATTGTAGGAGTGCAAGGCTAATTACCATGTCCTGGAAATTTAACATGGTATCAAAAATGCAGATCTGAAATAATCCAGGAATCTGTGCTTGGAGAAGATTGTTGCCTATGAGAGAGAGTTGTCGGAAGGTTTAACTAGGTGTGATGCCCAAGAGTCTTCATAAGTGAAGCAATTCATTCTTGAGATAGGCACTTGGACCTGTGATGGGTTGTAGGGTGTGATGCCCTAAATGCTCTAGTGATTGGAGAGGAGATCTGCACCTGAGATAGGTTGTTGATCTAATTTATTCCTGGTTTATTTGCTTGTTGTGGTCCAAGAGTTGCAGCACTAGCTAGTTTAGATCTCAAAGAGTGTGACCAGTAAGAAGTGTAGACTTTCAGGGTTACTCCAAAAGTGTTTACGCCATGCCTGGGGAACTTCATGAAATTTGGGATATATGGTGTATGTTCAACCTTTGAATGGTCTAAGATGGATCGGCACATGAGAGATAGTCCTTGATGGATTTGCATAATTGAGATAACTTGCTCAATGGATGTTTGACCTCAAATGGTTGCTAGCTTAGTGTTCTTCCTTAGGGATCGGAGTTCTATTGACAGTTTGGTGGACGCCCCTCATTGGGGCCCCATGAAAGACCCACTTGCTTGGAGAGCACCCCACAAGGGATGAGGAGCAATATGCAGCTTGGAGGAGGGAATCAAGCACTAGTTGGCATTCATCAGCTTGGATCGATGTTCGAAGGACTGTTGATAATTCAAGGATGCCTGGGGCTTCGACAATATTCTTGTAGGGGCAACTAGCCCAGTGGAGTACATTGCTTAGGAGGATCGATCGAGTCCGTGAAGGCTTGTGATGGAGGGATGTGGACTTGCCTTGAGTAGCTACATCTCCTTGGAGCCATTATTGTGCACGACATCACCTTGGAGCATGACACATGTACTTTAGAGTGTAGCGTCTCACTTGGGTTCACCTACAAGTGCTCAGTGTAGGTTGTTTGTAAGGGCTAAGGCCCACATTGTATTATTGGCCTCCCTTACTTCTCATATAAATAGAGGAAGGAGAGAGTCTATCCAATCATATATGTTCATTCACTCACTTCTCTCTCTCTCTCTCTCTCTCTCTCTCTCTAGAGTCTTCACATGCTCTCTCTCTCTCTCTCATCACTGGGCTTTATTGGTCTTCTTGGAGTATCTTGGAGGTCTAGGGTTAGAGTTTATCTCTTGGAGATCGAAAATTAGGGTTTTGTGATAAAACCCTAGGGTGGAATTGTGAAGAAGAGGAGGAGAAGTTGTCTTGCCTTAGAGGGTGTGTTGGAATGATTCTTGCACATTGGATCTTCATGGTTGCTAGGGTTTTGTTGATTTGCCCTAGCTAGGGTTTGGAGAGCTAGGAGGATTTGTGATAGCCTTGGGAGAAGGCTATGGTATGTACATGTACTTCATCTTGAGCATAATAAAGTTTCAGCAATAAATTTAAGCAATAATAGGCGTCTTATCATTGATAAGAATAACAAAAGAATGGTTTCTATGGGTGTGGAAGAACAAGGTCTATTTAAGTTAATAGAAGTTGAGAATGCAGGATTGGTTCAGCAAAAATACATTTGTAGTTTCACTAAAAACTCGGCCATAATGCCTAGGCCGGATAGTGTCAGGTGAGACAAATCTCAAGAAATGAAGTCCTAGTTGATGTTGCTACTAAAACAAGTCAAAATAAGCAACAAAGGGAAGGCAAACAGTAGGTATATTACGCATTATCTACTGTAATTCATAAGAAGAAGACCCTTGGGGAGGGTGATGATGAAGTGGTAAAGAAGACGACCCTCGAGGAGAGTGGAGATGATGGTGTTTCCACAGAGAAGAAAACACAATTTTGATATGTTGGACTGCAAAGATGTGAAGGAGGTGAGTTCGATGAACAAGCCAAGTTCTATGTCAGTGGTGGAAAGGTTGATTGTTCAACCAACATTGGCTCTCATCCTATGAGCAAGTCAATGGTTAGACAAAAGGATGGTGATGTAAATTGTACTTCATCAACCTTGTCAGATACAGTTCACTTCTAGTTGCTATTTTGAAGATCTTATCTTGTGGACTACAAACATCTTGCTTGTCCAAAGCCTTTATTTTTTTATATTTTGAACAAGCATGTAAAATGACCATTATGGAAGGGTGTTGGAAATAATGGTCATTATATAACTTAGATGTATTAGAAATTAGACAAATAATAAATGCTCACTAATAAAGTGATGTAATAATTGGGTATTTAATGTAGACATTAATGTAGTGGTTAATAGTCAAGTATTTGGGAGTTACGTAACATACTCCTCCTCTCTCCTTACTATGCAATGAGACATTGCATTTTCTAATGAATGTATCCACTTTTTCTTATTATGTGTATTCTTTTCCATGCATGTGTGTGTAAAAACATGTTACACTTTATTATTGTTGGGTTATGCAGATGATGTTGTGTTACTAGCAAAGCACAAAGAGTCTCCAAAGACTTCTTGAATCCCTCAACAAATTTTGCTATTACTTTGATATAAAAGTCAATGTAAACAAAACATAGGTAATGTTAATAGGTGCTTGGGATAGGAATATAACCATCACACTTGATGGTGACAAATTGGAGGTGTTTCCTTCTTATAAGAGCTTAGACCTTGTATTTGATTCTAGTTATAAATGGAATTCTTGTGTGGAGAAACATGTTATAGGAGGCATGAAAGGCCTTTAGTCTATGTAAAATAAAGGCAAACAAATTTAGCAATGCAGTTGGAAATTGAGGAAGCTACTCTTCAAAGCATTGGTACAAATAGTAGTTTTGTATGGTTGTCTAGTTTAAGGCCAAGACACCTCCAAAGAATCTTGGAAAAAAGTTGAGAGCTCAAAAACAGTGCCTATTAGAGGAGCTAGGAGTTAAAATACAAACCCCTTACTCTATGATGTTAGCAGAAACAAGGATGTTACAATTAGAAGGAGAAGCATTATGTCAATTTATGACATATAATCAAAATAACGCATATGGACACAAATACATTACCACACCAAGCAAATATTGCAACTCAAAATAAGGGTTGGTACCATGACATGGTGAAATGGATTAAAAAATAAAGAATTGAAAAAAAATATTTGTGCGATGAACCATTAGCCATTTAAGACTTGGTACAAAAGAAAGTAATGAAGATGCTATGGCAAGATCTTGTTCAGAAAATGAGATTATATCAACAACATTACCTCCAAGAGAAAATATTTATGCATAAAAAACATACTATTTGTCAATTCAGGGTAAGTTCTCATCACCTAGTAGTTGAAATAGGGAGATGGAAAAATATATACCAAAAAAAAACATCTATGCTTATTTTGCAATGTGGTGCATATGATGTCATGTTCATATGATGTTACATCATCCCATGTATGAACAATTAAGACAGAATCACTCAATTCGGCATGAATATTTGAGTAGCTTACATAGCTTGTTGATTTTTCCAACAAAACAGATAGGGGGTTATATTAAAGATGCTTGAAAATTCTCTGGATAAAAACTGTCTACGAGGTTTTGGGACGTTTCAAAACCTCGTACACAGTTTTTATCCAGAAAATTTTCTAGCATTAGGACTAACTGTGGAAACCTACATACTTATATTAAATATGTTTTAGAACACCATCAAAAAAATGAGTATATTGCAGGTGGAGACATCTTTGAGATAAATGACATCAAAGCTGTGAATGTAAGCCTTTTTTTAATTATTCATATGGTCCCATAGATCATACACGGTCTCCCATGGACGTAAATAAAAATATTTTATTCTATTCTATACTTATTATTCTATAAGTCCTTGAGATTATATGTATCATGACAAGAAGAAGCACTAAACATCAAATATTTCAGAAAAGCCTTGAAATATATGATACAAGGAGAAACCAAATAAGTACTAATAATCAGACATGACTCCAAATCATGCATTATGGTAACACATGCTAGCAAAAGACATGACCATCGAATAAGAAAATCCAGTCATTATAGAAACTATCCAAATGCTTCAACATTTCAACTGTACGGGCATTATTCTCAAGCTTTACATAAGTTCTATGGGTAATGTGTGTGGCTATAAGGAAAAGATGGTGAGACTTACCACACATGCCAAGACCAATGAAATGGCAAAGGAAGACCCTCCAGGTCCATCATGAAAGCCAATAGCTGCTGCAAGTGCAGTAACAGATGCAGAATGGGATGAGGGCATTCCACCAGAACCAAGAAGTCGTTTAGCATCCCACCGCTTTTCTTTATACCTGCATATCTAGAATCATAACTGTAAATGCTTAGAAAGCAATTATTTTTCAAACCAGTTAAACTAGAATAAAAAAATTGCATATATTCAAAAAGGTTGATCTTGTAGCAATCAAAATTATTTCCATTAACAACATGATCTCGACCTATTATTCATTCAATTTGATCAATCTCATATTTTTTCCAAGATCATACATCTTATATTACACTAGCATAGATCCATCTTAACCCAGATCTATTAAGCAATGAGAAAGATCAAAAGAACTGAGGCATAAACCTCTTGATGCTTAAGAGATCAAGGGTTAAGATGGATCTATGCTAGTTTATTTTAATCTTATTAATATTATTATTCGTCCATTCGTCCTTTCTTTCTTTTTAACAATTGACATCAGACATCAACTTTTTCCCATTTTGCCATTGGTTTCTGGTTTATACTGCGTGAAAGATTTTATACCAACGCATTTAAATGAATTCTTCACTCATCATCAGGGCAATGAGAAACAATGATGACACATGTTATACATGAGAATGAATGTTTGCATTTTATTTTATTTGTGTGACAGACACATGTTACATCAAAACTGGGTTGTAAGAGAACTGGTGCAATTAAGAAAATGTGATTACATCAATGAGATCATCATTTTGCTAGACAATACCTCAAGTGGCACCCCCTCCCAACATTGGTGAGCAGAGCCACATTATCTGCCTTAACACCTATCTGAGTGGAATCTACATTTTTTCCATACATGCTCATGCTGGCTACTATCTGTGTCCCTAGACCATCTTTAAATGCATCCAACTCTCAAAGGTGACAAATATCAAAATGATCAGTAAAATTCCTCTAAACCTTCAATCCAAAGGAAGTTGATCCCTGTTAACAGGAGTGATCAATAGTTGACTAATTCACCTTCAGGTTATTGCTTATACTTCATCAACAACGAACCTGAGTGGTTATATCCAATTCCACCAATTTTAGTCGGGATAGTTCTTACTGGTTAGTTTTAATCTAGCTCCTAAAATATGTCACATTATTGATTTTTCTTTGTGCCAGCTGGAATCACGAACAGGTTCACTCTTATCCAAGTTTTGTGAGAATATTATTTAATTGGTTATTCTTATTGATACAGAAACAAGAAAGTAGAGCCAATGTTGGGTGGATAGGGTGTTTGTTCCGCTTTCAGCCACAAGTACTAAACAGTTCAACCAAGCCTCCAAACAGAAGATAGACTTAGTAGGGGAGGACTGCAAGACACTGAGGATAAATAGGTTAAAAGCAGCTAATCTATCTGGCAAATCAGAGCAACTTTTAAATCCTGAATGCTGGGATGGATAACCCTAAATTTTGATATTTAGCAGGCAAATCAAGGCGACAGGATGGTCCAATGTACATACAATGCGTCATTTGCCAGAAACAAGAGATGATGAAACATGCCCTTTGAAGCTTCAGAGAACTCGGTCATTTTGGAAATCAATTACATCAAAGTATTCGGTGTTTTTTGCACGCCCACTTCATCGTGAGGGGGCAATTTTATGGGACATATTGATGAATAGACTCCATGGCAAAGAGCTTTGGAGTACCATCAGTTTTCTAGGACTTTCTTCCTTGTGGAGAGGAACCCTTCCAATGTACATTTGGGGGGACTAACAACCTAAAGGCTCAATTAACAGGTCAGATCACAGCTAGGCTATATACATTTTGGAAAGATATTGATTCCTGAGTGATTGAGACAAACACTGACCTGTTAGCCCCTCTCACCTATGTTAGGAGAGGAGGCCACAAAATTCTGTCCTTAGCATTATTATGTAGTACCTAATATAGATCTGTTGGTAACCAATGTAATTTAAGATGCATTTTCTTCAAAAGAGAACTACAGAAAAATTCAGTCATAGCACAGCAATGAATTCTATTTGCAGAGGTTTGACTAAAGAGTTCTTTGATGATATCTTGATTTATAGTAAACATTTCCAAAAGCGCATCAAACATCTAGAAATTGTACTTGATTTATTGATTAGCAACCAATTTTATGGTAGAAAAGCAAGTCTTAGTTTGTTCTGGAACAATTGTTATTTTTAGAGCATCTGGAAAACAAAGAAGGGGTAAAGGTTGACCACTAAAAGATTCAAGTTATCCAAGAGTAGCAGAGCCAAAAATGCTCGCCCATTTAAGAAGGTTCCTGAGGTTTTGTCACTATAATCACAAATTCATAGAGAATTTATCTCGTCGTCCAACGCCACTGACTGATTTGACCAGTAAAGTAACAGTTGTTTGGGCAAAGGAAGCTAAAAGAGGATTCAATAAGCTCAAACAGGTAATGACTTCATGTCCAGTCCTTGTTCCGGTCTTTAACCTTCTATTTGATCTAGATTGTGACACATCCATAGAAGGCACATTGTTGTTTTATCTCAACATGGGCACCCTATCACTTACGAGAGCCAGAAGCTTGATGAGAGGGAACACTTATTGCGCATATATGACAGAGATTCTTGCTATAATGCATGCACTAGTAAAGCTTCAATAATACCTGGTCTTTGGTAAGTTTGTTGTGAGTACCGATCACAACAGTCTGCAGTATTTCTTTTCCCAAAGAGACCTTAATGAAAGGTGAGCAAGTGGGTGAGTAAACTCCAAAGTTTTGATTTTGACAATGAATATGTTAAAGGTTCTGAGAAAGTGGCAGCTGATGCATTATCCCGGCATCCAGAACTTGCTGCCATCTCTGCACTAGTAACAGGGTGGAAGGAGGAAATACAAGTTGAATATGCAAAGGATGATGAATCATTTGCTGTATTGCTACCCAATGAACTCTCTCAGGACAGCAGATGTGTTATTAAAAACAACTTGATTTATTACATGGGAAGGATTTTACTGTCACCTTTGACTCCTGATTCAACTTTTAAATGGAAAGCTGTATAAGAGTCATGATGTCCCCACTTCGGGACACTTTGGTTTCTTTAATACCTACGAGACTTTTGACAAATTTGTGTGAAAAGGGTTGAAGGGGGACGTACATGATTACGTGAAGTTTAAATGCGCCATCATGATATAGAGGAGATTGTAAAGACACCTAACCTACTGTAACCATTGCCTATACTTGCAAAAAAATGGGAATCCATCAAATTTCATTAAAGGATTGCCTAAATTAGATGGTAAGTGTTATGGCACAAATTGTAGGTTGGGCAAAGCCCAACCCAACCAAGGATCAAGTGCTACAACTTTGGGAATCCTACACCCAATGTCACCTCGATGTAGGTCCCGCACTTTAAGGGTGACTAGGTCACTCTAGGGAGGTGATCCCGGTGACCCTAGCGGGATTGAGACGGAGATGGAGGGAAGTGGAAAAGAATCCCCTAGAGGTCAAGTCTAGATGGAAAGAAAGGTGGGGAGAGATGCCTTGCAGTTAAGTAATGACTGCCCCACAAGCATAGTGCTTTTCTGGATGAGTGTACCTGCCCGAGACACAAGAAAAGACACTTTGCAACAGTATATGTTACTTGGATCAGCAAGTTAAGCTTGTTGTCCCTAATTTGCAGCAGTAGATAACAGTATATATCAGCAAATAAATGATACTAGAAGCTGCTCAATAAGTGCTAGATATCAAGTAGAAAATACAAGAGAAAGACTAGCTAAACTCCAGATGAAAAGCCAAAATTCTAGCACAAAAGATAAGGCTGTTGTAAACACTTGTCTACAGCAAATTATATCAGTCTTATGGCTGTAACATTCAATGTATTACAGCAAGAAAAGCAGCCACTGGAATCCCCTCAAAAGTTGCCAAAAAGTTCACTAGGACAAGTAAGTGCAAGAGAAAGACTAGCTAAACTCCAGATGAAAAGCCAAAATTCTAGCACAAAAGATAAGGCTGTTGTAAACACTTGTCTACAGCAAATTATATCAGTCTTGTGGCTGTAACATTCAATGTATTACAGCAAGAAAATCAGCCACTGGAATCCCCTCAAAAGTTGCCAAAAAGTGCAATAGGACAAGTAGAGTAAGTGTGCAAAATTTGAGCCAAAGCAAATGGTTGAACAAAGAGTTTTTTAAGCAAGTAAGTTAGGGTTTCTGCAACCCTAATGGCTGAAGATGCAATTTTGTAACAGCATCAATAAGTAGCCCTTAGATGAGGACGCCCTAGTGGCTGTGAGGTGCCCAAGGCACAAGGAAAACAATCCACTTAGCAAGAAACAAAAATGACCGAAATTCACATTTCCCAATGCATAAATTTTATATCTCCAATGCAACAAATCAATGACTAGTGACTTTACTATTGGGTTAATGGAGTCACAAGGAGCTTAGAGAAACTACCTCCTTGGGAGTGTAAGCCCTTTTACTTCCCAAGGCAAGTTTCTCTAAGCTAGGGTTTAAGCTAAGAGGGTGTATGCCCTTATACTTCTCTTAGCAAACCCTTAATTAATGAGATGAAGCAATAAAGTGGTGAAGACTATGGTGGGGGTGTATGCCTTTATACTTCCCACCTAGCTCCTAGCATAAACAATACTTGACTTGAATAAAATGATAGCAAGAGAGAAAAAACCATACCAAGATCAAGAGAAATGCTAAGACAATTCACCACAAGAGCTAGAAAGCATCATCCAAAGCTAGTGTTGGGCCTAAATAAACAACCTAACTCTAACTCTAACTCAATAAATAAACAACCTAACTCTAACTCTAACCCTATGTCTTTATAAATAAACAACCTAACTCTAACTCAAAAGATTGGAGTCGGACTAGTCAAATCAACTTAACTTGTATTTGACTTATGAGAGTCATACTTGCAAGTCAAAATTGTGAGTATGACTCAAGGTTGATAGCTAACTCTACTTGGTTTTACTAGAACTTGGGGTTTTATAATATTAGATTAACTCCACACAACATTACATCATGACACGGTAATATGCCCTTAATAGCAAATATGCATTATGTTTAAATTGTCCATGGTATTCAATACAAAGGGCACAAGGACCATATATAATGAAGTATTGAAAGGGTTGTGACCTTCTATTCATACCCCAAATATATATTTTTATATTATAATAACAATAAATAGATATGTTATTATCATACTATTATAATAACAATAATAATATTGTATAACCTATGCCAAGATTATACCAATATTCCCCCTTAAGCTTGACTTCAGGTTAAGGAAGGGACATTACTACAATTCCCCCTCAATGAAAACTTCCTTCATTGCCAAGTAGAGTATAAAATTTGACAAATTTAGTCTTTGTCAACAATTTGGGAAAGATGTCTTGACTCTTGAATACGACATTGCTCCAAATTAATATGTTGATTCCGAGATTAATTACCAAACTGATGACCAATCGTCACCATGATGAACTGCTAGAACCTCGAAAACAACTTCACAAGAACCTCCTCATAATTGGAGAAGCAAACACGAGTTGAAAGGAAGAGTCATGTGTTAAAATTGTACTCTCCAAAACACCTTCACATGCACCTCTTCAGATTGAATGAAGCAAACATAAGGTTCAAACGAGCATAAGCACAAATGACCATACATGCTCATGATGATCAACAAGCAAACCAAGAACCTGACCATGATCTCATGCCAATCAATAGGCTCAACAAGTGTTGATGGTCTTCCCATCATAAAGTGCATACATGCCAAAGAAAGCACCTACAAATAAAGGCACCATCAAGTTGTCAAAAGCAAAGGTTGTTGCTACATTGAGTCAATCATCATAATGAGCAATGAGGATCATATGATTATACAATGGATAAAACAAGTTGATAAGATGTCCTCGAGAAAGAGCTCAAACAACAAGAAGCAAAAATCCATCCATAATTAATCCTGATAGTGGCTACCAATCCAAAATTCTACCATTTGTGCTTCTTTACTGTCAATTTGTAAGCAAAACTGGAGCAATAAGGATATTGATACCTAGGTGAAGAACAACAATGTCTTCAATCCATATGATTAGGATGTCAATACAACTCCGATGTGGATGGTGAAGTATTTGGTTTCTGCTGAGAAAAAGGATTTGGTTCCAGTGCATCCATAGGAGTAAATGGTGCAATTTTTTATTCTTGAAAATCAGTGATAGAAGCAACAGAGATACATACATCTGGCAATTTGGTTTAAATGTTAACAATACATCTTAGGCTCAATTGTTAACAATAACTTGTCCATGCTTCCCAAGTCCACCCTCTGTATAGCCCATCTCTTCCTTCTCCCTTTTAATATTCTTGAATTCACTTATATTTTGTAAAAGGATATGATTGAGATCGTGCAAATTTTGGATGGACTTATCCTTATCATCCAATCATTGACACATAAGATGGTGATCATTCTTCATGTTTTAACTTTTGATAGTTATCAAAAAAAATTGATATTAGAATCTTGCAAAAGAGAAACCTGCACTATAAGCCTTGTGTTAACATTTTGCAATTGGACAATAGTTTCTTGCAGCAAAACAATTAGTTGGATTAGATCCTCACGAAGTTTAGAGAATATATTTTCCAATATTTCCTTGCATCTTTAGAGATTCCTATTTTTTAGTAAGGACTCCTAATTCCTCTTACACGTGTTCCTCTATGAGTCTTCAAGCTTGCACTAATCTTTTAAACCATTTTTTCTTTTTCTTATCATCTATGGGTTCTTTTTCATCTCCATTAGTAATCCGATATACGCCATGAGCATGAAGCTCATCTTGCATACATATTTTCCATATCGTAGTTCAGGCCTATAAGCATAGTTTCTGAGTCGATGAACCCCGCAATGAATTTTGAGTGAAGGATCACTTTTCAACAGCAAAGAGTTTGAGCGAGTGTACAAAATGTTAAAATTTCACTTCATGACAACGGATCTGCACTCAAAGAACACCTGTCAAAACTTCAAAACTGCAGACTCCAAAACATTGTAGGCAATATTCAAGACTGTAGACACCACATATCAAAAGGTTAAATAATTCCAGCAGCAGCCAGACACTACATCTAATAAAATGCAGTCTGAAAATCAGATCTGGAAATTAAATCAGCACAGAACTAGCACAGCATTAAATATACATCAGATCTGAAAACTATATAAGCATGCTAAATCAGCTCAGCACCAGCCAAGTTGTTTATTACATCGGCATAACAAATCAAGGACAACAGAAAACAAAATCAGATCAACAAGCCAAGTGTGAAACAGCAATCACGTCTCTTTCTATTACAATGAAAAGAAGATGGCATAACAGTGAATCAGTCTCTCCCAAGTTCCCAATGCAAAAACCAAACAGCTAGCTATCACAGCTACTCTCCTCTTCACTCTACTATTAGCAAACTAACAAAACTAATGTTGTCAAGAGAAAC
>ML830080.1:15863-36390 GCA_009831015.1 Picea engelmannii | reverse complement strand
GTAGCAGCCAGTCTCCTTGAGGACTGCTAGAGTGCAGCCTTTCAGTGTGTGAGCAGTGTGCTAGGTGCGGCACCCTTAGCCTTTTCGTTGTGTGCAAACCCTTGAGGTTACGGCCCTGCTGTGTGAACAGATCATAAGGGTTTTGGCCCCTTTTTCTCTGTCTGCTGTGTGGAGAGACTTCTAGTCTGCGGCCCTCTTGCTAGGGTAATCTTGTGGGGTGCCATTTGCTGAAGCATACCTAAAGGTTCAGTTTTGTCCTCTGATGAAATAAGGGTTTACACACAGTCATGTTTTCAGTTCTAAAGTCTCTTGGGGTAAGGGTTTTATTGTGTGGTATTCTGAGTGAGGGTTGGGGCATTTATAACCTCTGTTGGGATTGGGTTTCCTTCCTGTGGCCCTTTGTGCTTGGTGGCAAGAAAGTTCTTTCATTCCTTGGCATTGAGATCCTTTATAGATCTATGAACTGAACCTTTGTCTGAGCATATAAAAGGGTTCTGCATCCCCTATAGTTATTGCTCTTCTTCAAAGGTAAGGTTGTTGTACCAGGTATGCATCTTACTCATCTCTCTCAGATTTGGTTTTGATTTTACTACAGAATTGTTTAACCTAGTTAGCATTGAGTAGATCTGAAGACATGCTTTGAATTTACAAGTTATTCAATTGAGTAATGATCAGACTAAGTTGTTAGATCTGAAATCTGAGTATAGCCTTATAGATCTATTGTATTTTTCAGATCTGTTCACTGTTACTTTAGATCAGAGTACTATTTTCCTTAGATCTGAGTTTCTATTCATATTAGATTAGAGTTTCCTTTATAAGTTTATTGTTGTCTTTCATAGATCTACATTCTATGTGTTCTATCTCTGTTAATATATAGATCTAGCTGTCTTTGATCACTGAAATTAAAAGATACTCCTGTTTTGCAAATTTACCCTAATTCTAACATAGGTCAAAGTCAAAGTTGTCAAGTTTTTGTTGCATGTCGCATGTTGCATGTTGCATGTCGCATGTTGCATATTGCATGCATGTCTAGTTGCATGTTGCCTGCATGACATGCATTGCATGCATGCATGTCATGTGCATGTTGAATAGTTCGCATGCATGTCATGTGCATGTTGAGTAGTTCGCATGCATGTCCAGACAAGGTCGAGTTGTAACTGAAGAGGGAAGTCAAGTTCTATTTTTGAACTAAAGTATGAAGCTGAGTTATGTCAAGCATGCTTTCAAGTCTCTAATTTGAGACCTCTCCTCTCTACCTCTCCACTCCTATTTAAGCAAAAGGTCGACCCTCTCTTCTACACAATTGTTATGCAGCATATGGGTGAGGAAGCAGAGTATTATATCAGTCCATAACAGAGGCATATATCAGTCCATAACAAAGGCTTGTATCATTCCAAGAAAAGGCTGTGTATCAGTCCAATAGAGGCAGCAATAACAGTCCATATCAGAACTGATATATCAGTCCATACGAGACAGCGTATCTCAGCCATTAAAGGCAACAAAGATACATCTTCAGTGCTGGTCTGTAACAGGAGATTACATATCAGCAAGGTCTCTTAGTTACACAGTCAGGTTAGAGTCAACTTGGCAAGCTCTTTAAGAGCAGATTTTTCATGGTGGATATTTTGTAAGTGGTCATACATTATCTTTGCAATAAAATAAGATTGTTTGCTGGGGGTTTTCTCCCTGTATATCGTTACACCGCATTTATTAGAATTTAGGTTTTTATATCAGTAGGATTCGAATGTTGGATTAAATCCACACAGCATTACATCATGACACAAATATGCTCTCGATAGCAAATCTGTATTATGTTCAAATTGTTCATGGTATTCAATAAAAAGGGCACAAGGCCCATATATAATGAAAATTGAAAGGGTTGTGACCTTTCAATCACACCCAAATACATATTTTTATATTATAATAATATTATTAATACATATAATATATTACTATCCTAATATTATAATGATAATAGTATTGTATAATCTAAGTCAAGATTACACCCACAAGTTTCCTTGCAATGCTAAGTCAAACTCAAGATTCAACTCAAATTGGGAAGGGTTTAGTCAACCATTGCCAATGATATGAGGCTCTCACATTGAAAATCATGGCCAAATTGTCTAATTGACCTATCAAAACTATTACATAGGGTTGGGTCTTCCCCATAATGGCGCAACCCTAAAGAAAGGCTTCGTCATCATGTTGGTTGAGTTGTCCATGAACAAAGCGAGAAGCGCCATAGCTAGCCTCCACTACCTCCACCTCATGGATACAAGTACCCACAAATTGCCTTCACTGTCTCAGATGCAAAAAAGCCTCTCAAGCAAAAGCAAGGTAATGATGGATGGGAGCACGACATTACTAACCCAAAGCCTGCGATGGATGGATGGCGACAACCACAAAAAGATAGAGACAACTTACCACCCAATGTGTGCATGATTCCCTCAAATACCTAGTTTGTGATTGTTATTGTTCGGACTATGTAGGCCAGTTGGTCCAAGACCACATTAGTAATGTCTATTTTCTGAATGTATTTGCTTATTAAGCTTATAATGAAATATTGCACTTTGAGATAGACCATTTTGTTTCCTAGACTCGACTAATAGCATGTAGTGGTTGCAACTATGGACCAATTTATCTTTTATGAAATTCCATGTATGTGCACACTTTGCTTAACTTAATAGTCGAAGGAAGCATTGTATTCAAAAGAAAAATGGCACAACCCTACACAACAAGTGCCTTTTAGGCTACACAATAATATAAAATATATATATGATCTTTTTAGCCATTGTTTTACATTCACCATCAAGTTGCCCAGGAGCAAATCGCAAATCCTAACTCTTACAGTGATGGCCTAGATGTTACTCAACGAATCCTAACTCTTGGAGTGATGGCCTAGATGTTACTCAACATTTCGCTTCAAAGTTGTTAGAATTATTTTTTTTCTCTTGCAATGTCATTGATCACTCGCAATGATTTCAAGTTTCTAAAAAGCAATGTCCTTATCACCCAAAAACTTGCTTTTTACCTCATGTTTCCATAAATAGTTTTGATTGGCGAAGAACATAATTCATTACTCCACGCTATAATCATCAATCACACGGTAGTGTTGTTTTTGTGCACAACGTACAAGATAAGATTTCCTACCAACATCCTCCATAAAACAAGAGATTTGAGTATCTCAACGTGAATTTATCAGCAATTAGAGCACAAACATTATTTTAACCTTGTTGTCAAAAATTGTATAAATGTCTTGCTTCTCCCCTTCAAGAAATGGCATGTGCAAATTAATTTGAATTGTGTGCCTCCTACTTATCCTTTGATGGATCCCATTCCCTGGAGCTGGGTATTGAGGAATATTTTCCAACTATTCCAACTCCCAAAGTCTTACTCATATGGGATTGCCATTCTTGGTTGTGACCCGACATCATTTTCTTATAGTACCTTAACCAGCTCCATTTGTAAGGAATTTCAACCTTTTCCACATCATTGTCCAAGGTTTCCATTTCCCACGTCAAGTTCTTTCCATAGTGTCAAGCTCGTCCATTAGTCTCATTCTTCATCGACACGTTCACATATTCCTTGTGACTTTCTTTTACCTTTAGTTGTCCCTTTGGACTTAGTGCATTCTCTCATCTTAATCCTTGGCCCACTCACCTTTCCTTCGAGCATATGTGCATCACAGGGCGAGTAGAGCATATGTGCATGGGTAGGTGTTAATCAATCAAGTTTATAATTGACATTGCCCGTGGAAGGAAAAGTCTATACCATTGACAAAGGTGAGGATTTTCATCTCTCTCTCCAATTGCATTTCCTTGCAACCAAACAAACAAACAACCAGGCCACGGATTGGGTGACACTGATGAAAAAGTTTTGCTCAAGGGATAAAAGTATTCCTGATTTAGCAAGGAGCCGTTCATATGACTGAGAACAATATGTTCCTGTCAATGCAGGAAAACTTAAGAGCGAATAAATGCATCCTCGTCGATCAACTGAATGATACAAATCCGCAATCTCGCAGATGCTTAGATATTAATCGTGGGTTTCATGGGGCCTTGGGCATGGGAAAGGAAAGCTTTGTTCTTATATGTACAGAAGATTACATGAAATAATCAAACAAAAGAACATGCAATATTCAAAGCAAACCACAAAACACTGTAAATAGGCCAAAGCTAGAATTTTGCAAAAGCACTCAGTGGGAATTGGAACAACAATTGACTAAAATCAGGCTTAATGCTTGTGTGGCCAGCGAAGACCTCCAAAGCCACAGTGAGAACGTGGGTGTCGCGTCTAATAAGCGGGGAGTTACTTTTGAGCACTGAGATAAGCCAGCTCCAAAAGAAACAATAAATAAATAAATAATATTTCGAAAACAGATAAAAAAAATTGGCAAGGGATACAATTGATTCCGATCCAAACGAAACCCTTGTCACCTGCAAAATCCGTGTAAAATTCCCATGCCGACAAAATTCTGAACAAAGTTAAACATGAGAACAACCAACAGTCACGCACATGGACAAAGTATAAACCCTAAGTGCAACTAAGGTCCTCTAATTTAACGAGGCAGCTTAAATCTAATGTGCAGCACACCAAACCTAATGGAGTAAATCCTTCTGTGGCAGGGGAGCTGCCAGGATAATATTTTAAAACCCTGTTACACAGGAAATCCAAGGAAAACCAGTAAACAAATTTCATAGATATATAAAAATGATGATTGCAATAATAATAATAGTGTCTCTCCCGAATCTTCTGAAACTGCCATGAACCATCTCAATAGTTTGCTAAGTTCAATCAAATGAGATTGAAAAAGGAAAAGAGAAGTACCAGGTAGTTAAGATTTTGAGGGATTGAGCCAACGCGAATGACAGAAGAGCCGCCATCAATGGATAATTGCTGAAAAGAGAATATGAATGGATGGGAGATCCGGCTGATAGAGAACGTCCATCGTTGGCCACTACAACTTCGTCCATTGTTCCTTCTCAGTCCTCTCTATTTCCCCCGAGTTCACCTCCTCTATCTACTGTGATTCTACTCTCTGTTGTCTGCTTGGATAAACAGTCTTATGGTTTTGTAAATTGGCATTTGTGATTTGATTGAGTGTTTGTTTGAAAAGCTTGAATATTTTATTTTTATTGGATTCCCACCTACCTTTCTCCACTTTAATCGCCCTTTTTCCTGTGTTAGACTTTAGGAATATGTCTGGCCTCTTTCTAGAGGCTGGTGAATGGCGACGATATAGCGAACAGTGGCCGTTTTTCCCGCTTGTTATATTGTGGGTCCTTTTTAATTAATTATTATTTATATAAAATATGTTTTAATTCATAATTATTATTTATATGAAATATTTTTATTGAAATTTAGTTTTATATGAATGATTTTCTTTCATCTTATTCAATGTTTTAAAGGTTTCACTTGGATGAATAAAGTGTGTTTGGTGGGTTTCGCTTGCGTGAATAAAGTGTGTTTTAAAGGTTTCACTTGGGTGAATACAGTGTGTTTGGTGGGTTTCGCTTGCGTGACTAAAGTGTGTTTAGTTAGACTTATTTTATTTCCTATAATTAAAAATGAAAAAATATTATTTATTGATTTTTAATATTAGTTGATAGGATTTAGTTTGAGTAGTTAAGGAAATCACACAATTAAGATTAATAATATTTAGTTTGAGTGATTAAGGTAATGATATAATAAAGGAGAATTGTGTTTTTTTAAGATTAATATTTATTGATTTTTAGCATTAGTTAATAGAGTCTAGTTTGAGTGGTTAATATGAAAGAGGTATTGTTCATTCCATTTAGGTTATTTCATCTTGGTTAGGTTATATTCTTACTTGTAGACATGTTTGTTTTTTGTAAGTCAATTTGCTTTTACAAGGAGTCGTCTTATGTGGATGGAGCCAAATATAATATTTGAGTAAATTTGGTAGAATAGATTCTCCTAGTCGTGATTGTTTAACCAAGATTTGCTTTCATAAATTGACGGGTGCAATTCCTACCATTCACACGAAACACTTCGAAAAATATGTGTGTGTGTGGGGATTGTGGTTTAGTTGTAAAAGAGTGAGAGTTTACTAATACTAATCTAACTTCGATTTGTGGAAAATCTATATAACTTTATTTTAAAATCTCAAAGCAACTTGTTCTCTAATATGAACCATACTTTGACCAAAAATATTTACTAGAATGCAACTTGAGAGCAATAAATTCTTCACTTTTTTGTTAAATGGTAAATCCATATAAAAAATGGCCATGTGGTTAATGATAAATTGTCATGTGTGGTTAAAGTGTCACTATTTTGTATGTAGAGTAAAGTGTCACTTTTTTGTATGTAGAGTTCCCTCGCGAACTTTATTTATATGTTTGTAGGAAAATCTTATACTCAAAAGAAAAAGAAAATTTGAAAAAAAAAAAAATTAACGAAATGTATAGAATTAATGGAGTTTTTGTTCGATGATGCAATGAGGGTGGCAATATTCTTTCCATCGATGTTCAAATGCCCCAAAGACAAGTTTCGCCTCTTCTAGGTCATTCTTCTTATATAAGTGGGTCATTTCAAGCAATTGGACCTAAGTATGTATCCTAAACAACTTTAGCTAAATACATATCCACCACTTCTTCCACTACACTTCATTATAATATTCCAAGATTGACAAAGGGCTTGCTTGCCATGTCATGATAAAAGGAATCATCTTGCAAAACAAAAGACGGAAATGTATAAAGTTGATTCTTGTAATGCAAGAAAACATTGGAAGAAAAAATGAAATAAGATCGTTAAATTACCGTTGCATTTAAAATCTTAATATATTAAAAAACAAATTGGAGTTGAGAGAGTCATTATAGGTCATCTTACGTAAGTGGGCCATTTCAAGTGATTGAGACCTAATGTAAGTCCCAGGTGTCTTTGGCATAACAGATACCTTTCACTTGTATCTTCTTCAATTACACTCAATTGCAATATTCCAATATTAAGGAAGTGCACGCTTAAAAGGAAACATCTTGTCAAAAGCAGGGAAATGTATAGTATCATTCTTATAATTCAAGAAAAAACAAATAAAATCACCAACTTACCTTGGTATTTGAAATTTGTATATATTAGAGATCAAAGTGGAGTTCAGAGAATCATTATGGGTTGTTTTCCTTGTGTAATTGGGAAACTACAAGTGGTTGGATCCAAATGCAAGTTTCTAAATGATTTTGGTGGAATAAATACTCCCACTCATCGCACTTCACTTAATACTCTAAAAGTAAGAAAGTGTGTGTTTGCCACATCATAATAAGAGGAAGCATCTTGTCTTAAGAAGGAAGGAAATGCATAGGCTTAGCCCTTGTAACACAAGAAAAAAAACAAATAGGATAGTTAACTTACCATGGCGTTTGAAATCTTAATATATTAAAGATCTAATAAAGTTAAGAGAGTCATTTTAGGTTATCTTGCATGTGTAAATGGTCATTTCAAGCAATTAAGATTAGTTATAAATTCTAAGTGATTTTGGCATAATATATAACATTTTACCACGGTATCGTTTTTACACTTTATTGTAATATTTCAAAATAAATAAATAAAATATAACACCAACAAGAGATCCTACCGCAAATGGATTGGAGGTATAGCTTGTTATATAAAAAAAAATCATTTTTCCTCGCATTAAGCTTCACAAGAAAGACCCCTTCAATCAATACATGTGGATGGAGATTTTAGATATTAATGCTAAGAATATTTATATAGCAATATGTTATTTTGCCCCTATTAATTCTATTTTTCATAAGAAAAACAATCTAGATGAAAATTGTCTCTGCAATGGCTTAAAATAGGATATTTGCAGTGTGAGAAATGAAGACAGTATTCTCTTGTAAGAGATTTTAATGTTAGAATGACAACTAATCAAGCTATTATTTTAAGTAATGATTCCAGCCCTAATCATATATGGCTAGATGAGGACCTTATTTTAGCTAGCAAATACAAAAGAAACTTTAAAGGCTTGGTTAAGAATTTGTTTGGTATCAAGCTAATCAAGATTTGCAATTCTCAAGATCTAATAATTTGCAATGGCCTAATGAAGTGGCCAAAATCCAACCAAATGACTTGTATTCATGGGCTTGGCAACAATGTTATAGATTATGTGATATGTGATATCCCCATATACAACCAAATAGTAAATTTTGACATCTTAAATGACCATGAGCTTGACTTTGATCATAGACCTTTAAACCTAGCTCTAAACTTTGTCATGCACAAAAGCCCCATTAAAGAGAATTTTGATAACCAAAATTACTTAATCTTCGACAAAGGTAAAGCTAGTATTTTTTTAAGGATTTAAATAATGAATTAAATCTCCTAAAGAATAAGGACAATATTGAAGACCTCTATCATAATTTTACGACAACCCTCTCCACTTCTGTTAACAAGTTCTATATCAAGGTGTTGTGTAAAAAGGAAAATAGAACAACCAACCCTTGGTATGATAAAGAATGTAAGATTGTTAGAAAATGCATTAGGGATTCTTCTATTGAGTCCTTTAAATCAAACAAGATAAGTAGGTACAAAGCCCTAAAAGGGAAAAAACGTACCATATAAATAGAAAGCAAGAGAAGCTTTTGCACTTATCTAAGCTAAATTCTAAGAAATTATGGAGGCAAATTTTGACTCATAAAACTAAATAAAACAGTATGATTCCCTCAAGGGACTGGAATTCCTACCTTAAAAATCTTTATGAATCCCCTATTGTCGTGAACAACATTCAAATCCTTTCCATAGAGGAAGAAGTTTTTTTCTACAGAAGACGTAGAATTTGGGATTAAGCGATTCCCAAAAGAGAAAGCCAAGGACATTGAAGACTACCAAGAAAAACTATTAAAAAATGGAGGGCCTATCTTCATCCCTCACATCTATACGCTTTTCAATTTAGCAGTCAAGCAAGGCTTCCCTAAACCTTGGACTCAAAGCCTCATTGTACATATTTTTAAGAGTGGAGATAAAAACAATCCCTATAATTATATGACCACTATTATTAGCCCTCTTTTAGCCAAGGTACATGGACTTATTCCATATAAGAATATCAATGTATCGCTATAAATCCACAGAAAAAGAGCTAAAGGCCGAGTTGGATTCAGGTGTTATCATTCAACTATGACCACCTTGTTACGCTTAAGATAATTGTGAAGGAGTGTCACGATAATAAAATCAATCTCCTGTGTTGTTCATTGACTTTAGAAAATATTTTGACGCGGTGTGCATGATTAGCACCAAGGGTTGGTCAAAATAAATTAATTATAATATCATAGTTAAGAAAGGTTGTCCCTTGTCCCCTACCCTTTTTGGCATATACATTGACAAGTTAGAGAGTTGTTTGGAAGAAGCAAGTTATGTTTCCCCAACTCTAGTTGGTATAGCCATCATCATTCTTCTTTATGTTGATTATATTGTTCTTATGGCAAGGAGTCCCTATGATCTCGACAAGCAACTAAAAATTCTTGAGGATTTATGCTCTAGTACAAGTATGTCTGTTAACATTGACAAAACAAAAGTTATCGTAATTGAATCCAAAAATATCACTTATGCTAATTTTGTGTATGACAACAATAACTTGAAGGAAGTGTCTTCATACTAATATCTGGAAATCGATCTTCATCACAAATTTAACTGGAACTATAGCACTAAGAAAATGATAAATGGAGGGTGGAAAGTTTATTATGCACTTGAAAACAATTGTAATTCAACGGACCATTGATGGTCCAGATTTTTTTCGGCACGAAATGAGATCGGAGATATAATAAAGAAATGCACAGAGATATCGCAGATATTCAATAATATAACAGAAATATATCAGGGATGCAACCATAAACACAGATATATAGTAATACACGATTTCTATTAATGAAATAAATGTACAGAGACTGTAAAATACAGAGTGAAAGACTCAATAGAATGGTGGCAGCTTATCTCTGAGAAGAGATGTGATGGCTACTCGCATTCGCAAGAAGATGATTACAATGAGGCTCTGGAGGCATTTTTACAATAAACAGGAATGCCAAAAGTCCTAGACATCCAAAAACATAACCCTAGGAGATAAAGTGCCAAAAGTCATGTGGGCCCTGTTTGGGTAAGTTGGTGCATCAACTTCCCGGGGTCGTAACTTTTGCATACGATCTCTGTTTTAGGCGTGTGATAGCTCGTTGGAAAGGTATCGTCGAGGAGATTCATTTTGGGTGATCAATCATGCTTTTGACTATCATTGAGAACCTTGATCTCGAAAAACCTTCATTTGGGCCCTCAAAATGGCCCCGGAAGTTAAAAACTGCTAAAAATAGTATATTGCCAAATTTGCCAGAAAATTGTTTTGAGTCAGTCAGAAAAGGTGGGTGGCCACCGATATCCACCTGGATCAATCCTCCCTCCTTAGGAAGCAATGGTCTCCATTGCATTGAGTTCTCGGGGGAGAGGGAAAAGCATTTGTTGAATCTGCATCTTGGTGAGTTGCTTGCCTTTCTGGAGACGTCGCGCTGCTCAATTTGTGGAAGTCTGTCACGAACCTATTGAGGCTAAGGTTGTTCAACAAGTCGAGCTACACGAGAGGATGGTGTGCAGAAGGAATCTTTTCGCTTTGCTGCAACCTTGTCGACCTGCTTCTGTTGGATAGTAGGTGCTTGGGGCGAAGCTGTAGTGGTTGCAGTGTCCTTTTGTTCCCATTTTGAACAGATTGTGAAGAAGCTAAATTTTGCAGTGTGAGATACTACCTTGTGACACTTTTTAGGTGGAACAATAGTCGGAACTACCTTTGGTATTCTGTAGTGATGACCCCCTAGAGAAACAATGACACTGCGGGGTCGAGACTCATAAACAACGTGGCCCTTCCACACATATGGTTGGCCCAAGAGAACATCACATACATCTAGTGGGGAAACATCACATAATACCTCATCCTTGGAGGGTTGGATGCCATATGACAATCAACATTGCTGGTTGACACGAAGATCTCATCCTTGGCGAAGCCACCTGATGTTGTATGGCTACGGGTGTGGTGTTGTCGATAATCCCAACTGTTTGACGACCTCTGCTGAGATGAGGTTCTTCTGGCTTTCGCTATCAACAATAAAATGCAGCAAGGTCCCCTTCACCCACATATGTGAATGAAAAAGGCGCTCCCCCTCTTCAGGATCTGTTGGTTCTTCTAGTTGAATTGTTGCGATCGCGACAATAACAGTGGGGTCTGCGTCAATGATCTGTCCTTTACCAGTATTTTCAGAATCAGATTATGAATCAGGGTTTGGCTCCTTGTCTTTGGTATCAGCCACCAATGACTGTTTTGAGCGACATTCATCGGTGTTGTGCCAGGGGCTTTTCTGGAAGTCGCACCATTTTCCGGTGTCCTTCTTTGTCTTCCCGTGACCCTTCTTTTCATGTCGCTTGGACTGGTTTTCGGGAGATTGTTTGTTAGGGACGTCTTTGTCATACTTTGGTTGTTTCAGATTTGCAGAACCAAAATCCCGTTTGTTCTGGTGCTTAAATTTCTACTCAATTTTAACAACATATCGATAGGCAACACCGAGTGATGAGATGTCCAGAAAATCCATTTCAGTTTGGATGTATCTATGTAGAACCCCACGGTATTTCAGAACCAAATGTCGTTCGAAGTCTTTGATACCCAGCTTGGTGTGCAAGGTATGGAAGGTATTGGTGAACTCCGGAACTGCTTGGCCCCTCTCTTGCCGCAGTGTGGTCCATCTCATGTACTGGTCCTCATAGTTGCCAATAGGGTAATATTGTTCCTTTACTGCATCCACAAAAAAATCCCAAGTGGGATCGACCCCATATATTTCAGACTCCTCTGTGGAACTCTGCTCCCAATAAGTTTCCCACCAATGTTTGACATGGAGGAGAGCTTTAAGGAGTGCGAAGGTGATCTTTTCTTTGTCGGAAAATTTGTGAACAGAGAAATAACCTTCTAGCAGATTTAACCATTTGTCTAGGGCTTCTGCATCTATCTATCCTTCAAATACATGAATATCAAAATTAACTTGTACCTTGAAAGGCGAGGTGCCTCCAAAGTGGTCGACTGATGAAGATGCGCCTGTTGCTATTGGAAGGCATTAAAGGATGTGGGAAAATTTCTCCATCATTTCGTCCCTCTGTCATGTGAGAGCTTGCTCAAGCAACAGACTGATAGGATCGTCTCCTTCGTCGTTTTTCTTTTCTTCTGCCATTGAGGGTTTCTTGGGTGTGCGAGAGCAATTGTCCTTAAGAGAGACAAGCTCGAGACCCAACTTGCTATACTCAGACCTCGTTGGGGACATGCATTGAAAAAAACGACCAAGAACAACCTACTCTGATACCACTGATTCGGATTATTTTCAGCACAAAATGAGATTCGAGATATAATAAAGAAATGCATAGAGATATTGAAAATATTCAATAATATAACAGAAATATATCAGGGATGCAACCATAAACACAGATATACAGTAAAACACGATTTCTATTAATGAAATAAATGTACAGAGACTGTAAAATACAGAGTGAAAGACTCGATAGAATGGTGGCAGCTTATCTTTGAGAAGAGATGTGACGGCTACTCGCATTCGCAAGAAACAATGAGGCTCTGAAGGCATTTTTACAATAAAAAGGAATGCCAAAAGTCCTAGACATCCAAAAACCTAACCCTAGGAGATGAAGCGCCAAAAGTCATGTGACCCCCGTTTGGGTAAGTAAGTTGGTGCATCAACTTCCCGGGGTCGTAACTTTTGCATACGATCTCTGTTTTAGGCGTGTGATAGCTCATTGGAAAGGTATCATCGAGGAGATTCATTTTCGGGGCTCAATCACGCCTTTGTATATCATTGATAACCTCTATCTTGAAAAACCTTCATTTGGGCCCTCAAAATGGCCCCGGAAGTTAAAAACTACTCAAAATAGTAAATTGTCAAATTTGTTAGAAAATTGTTTTGAGTCAGTCGAAAAAGGTGGGTGGCCACCGATATCCACCTAGATCAATTGACTATGTGATAAGAAGAAACCCATATTTGAGACTCTCATCACTCATGTTATCTTATATGGTTGTGAAGTTTGGGGCTGCAACTTCTCTAGAGAATTGTGAGGAAAGATAGGAAAATACAAAAGTGTTTTATAACTTGTAATCTCAAAATCAAAGGCAATACACCCTATCATATCATCCTCATAGAAGCAAGTATTTCCCCCATTGAGAGCACATGTATGACCAGGTACCCAATGTACAAGAACAAAATAAACGACATGGAAGACAACAATTAGATCACAATTTCAAAATATATGTTAGAATAGTGATCTTCCTAACCTTTCAACTCATCAAAACTATGGTGATTTATGAACACTTCTCTTAAAGTTTTTCAAGCACATACATAAAATACTAAAGCAAACCATGTAATTCCTTACCTTTCTTAAGCTCTGATAGACTAAATTTGATCTCAATGAACGTTAACCATCATCATGATCAATAAAAAATATTTTTCTAAAAACATTAATAATATAATAAATAGATAGATAAATAAAATCATTAACTTATTTACTTATGTTGTCGTATGAAATTTTAACATATTAAAAATCAAAATGAAATTTAAAAATGGTTAATTTCTTGTGTGTTTGAAATTTTAATATATTAAAAATTAAATTGAAATTAAAACATTGCCAACTTACCTTGGTGTTTGGAATTTTAATAAACTAGCATACCCCTTAAGAGGGCGAATGAGAATATCGAAGTAATTTGAGGGGGGTTTCATTAAGAAGGTTTAGTATTAATGTTGTTAATTGAGATTATAAAAACTTCGAGGGACATTTCATATTAATGTCAAATTAAAAACAATGTTTGACATTGCAACCTTTTACCTTAACCCTTTCTACCCACCTAAACAGTAAGTCCACTACCATCCATAAGGGAAGACCTTACATAAAACCCCTAAAACACCATCTATCTTCTCTCGATACATGTCTCTAAATACATATTTTAAGTTTATATGTTTCCTCAATTTTTTTTATATACTATATATTTATAAAGTTTATATGGTTCTTCAATATGTATATATTTGTACTTAAAATATATAATATTTAATACTACAAACATAAAAAAAATAATATATATCAAAGATAAAATCTTATTTATTATAAGAATATATATATATATATATATATATATATATATATATATATATATATATATATATATATATATATATATATATATAATTTAATATATATTAATAATGTTATAAAATATAATATATAATAAGTTTAATGTGATTTATGTAATAATATGAACAAATTTATAATATTTTTTATTTTTTTATATTACATGTAGTATTTAGAAATTACAGACTTACTATAATTTAATTTGGAATTGCATCATATTTAATAGATAACCAGAAGTAACGAATAGATGATTATGAAAACAATGTTTCAAACATTGTAAAAGAAATGAAAACTAAAGATGGAACATATTAGACAATTCAGGAACAACTCACTTGGAGGAGTTTGAAATTCTGTTTGCAACTTCAACCTACCCAACTTTTATGTTTCATCCGTACAACTCTCTCTCAACACAACAAGTGTCCAACCCCCCTCTCAACAAGTGTTCAACCTCCCTACCGACCTTCTTGAGCAACTATACAACATAACCATTTTTAAAATTTTGCTTATCTTCACCTAGTTGTTGGATATCTTTAGTTCTATCCTCCCGCTACAGTTCAAAAATAAGCACATAATAGTTTAAAAATAATGCATATTAAAAGTTGTGTACATTCATTGTTTTCTGCAGCCAAACTTTGTTAATAACCTAAAAAGTTGGGATGCACTTTAATTGAAACACATTCACATCCTCAATAACTTAAAAAGTTGGGATGCACTTTAATTGAAGCACATTCACATCCTTGCATGCGTTATTCGATATGACCTCCGTTGGATYGCTCTCATGGATATTTTAAAAATAGTTAGCRTTCTTCGATATGATTAAAAGATTTACACATTAAAACCAAAACTTAAAACATTTCCATTTTACAATAAAAATCAATATGTCATGAATTCGATGAAAAAAGAATTGAAAATGTTGTAACAATGAGTTATAACTTTATTTTCAAATATAAATGATTGAAAATAGAGAGAGAATGTTTTGTGAATATTGAAAGAGAGAGAATATGTATTTATAACTTGCAGATAATTATTCATCATATCACCTACATCACATAGAGAGACAATGTTTTGTGAATATTGAAAGAGAGAGAATATGTATTTATAACTTAAGGATAAGTATTCATCATATCACCTATCACCTATATTTGCCTAATTTTTTTCTAAATAGATGATTGTAAAAGAGTTATTTCCACATTGTAAGCACACATAGATTTCAGAATAATGACAAAACAATTTGGGTACCTTATAAGAGTGAACTGCGTTTCGTCTTTTTCAAGATAATGCTCATGTGACAATGGTTGACACATGTGATAATGCTCATGTGATAACGGTCGACACATGTGATAATGCTTGGCATGACAAGTTTGTATGATAGATATACTTTGTAATCACATTCATGCGAATTCACTTTGACAACGTTTAAAATCCATAGTTTTTAAAGTTATTACATGGATTTTGAGGACGCTTTTGATCAATCATAATTAAAGTTTGGTCGTTCATTAGTACATGTTATAAACTTTTCCATTATCGACACAACCCATGTGGTTTGCATTAACAATACATATATCACATATCACCAAATTATATTACATAATAAATATATTTGAAATGTTGTCATATTTTATACATTCATTCAAAAATCTTAACAATACATATATCACAAATCGCCAAGTTATATTACATAATAAATATATTTGAAATGTTGTCATATTCTATACATTCATTCAAAAATCTTACAACCATTTTGCAATATTCTACATTAAATATATTTGAAATATTCATTCAAAGATCTTACAACCATCTTAAAAAAACACAAATTCTTTTTGCATAAAAATATATGCAGCCAAGTTATTAGGACAATAATATTTTATATATGCCAATTAAAAAATAGATTACTTATAATGGTAGTTATGCAAATTCTCTTACATTTAACTTAAAAAACTAATTTAAATGCTTACAATATATTTTTTATGATATCTTTAAATTAATTATAAAAAAAATTAATTTATCTTTACAAATTTTATTAAAATTTCAAATAATTTTTACAATATTATTTTTATAATTTTAGAAATTTAATAATAAATCATGAAATATCATATAACTATTCATTTATTTAAAAAACATATTTATTATATAAATAAATCTATTTTAAAATTCATAATATTAATTTTAAATTAAATTTATTAAATAATAACAAAATACATTGTAACCATATTTATTATATAAATAAATCTATTCTATAATTCATAATATTAATTTTAAATTAAATTTATTAAATAATAACAAAATATTACAATGTTAATTTTTAAATTACTTCAAATTATATATATATATATATATATGAACTTAATGTAGGTCACAACTTATTTCTTGTCATATTATAAATTAATTATTTATTTCATTTAATTTGCACATATGTAATAATTAATGATAATTTTTTATATGCCAATTAAAAAATAGATTACTTATAATAGTAGTTTTGCAAATTCTCTTACATTTAACTTAAAAAACTAATTTGAATGCTTACAATATATTTTTTTATGATATCTTTAAATTAATTATACAAAAAAATTAATTTATCTTTACAAATTTTATTAAAATTTCAAATCATTTTTACAATATTATTTTTATAATTTTAGAAATTTAATAATAAATCATRAAATATYATATAACTATTCATTTATTTAAAAACCATATTTATTATATAAATAAATCTATTTTAAAATTCATAATATTAATTTTAAATTAAATTTATTAAATAATAACAAAATACATTGTAACCATATTTATTATATAAATAAATCTATTCTACAATTCATAATATTAATTTTAAATTAAATTTATTAAATAATAACAAAATATTACAATGTTAATTTTTAAATTACTTCAAATTTTATATATATATAAAAGACCTTAATGTAGGTCACAACTTATTTCTTGTCATATTATAAATTAATTATTTATTTCATTTAATTTGCACACATTTAATAATTAATGATAATTTTTTTCATTTTATATTAAAATCTGGTTTGTTTATTAATGGGAATCAAATTGAAGAGATTGTGGAAATAAAAAACTTTGTGAGCAAAAATCCAATTGAAGTTAGCGATTTAGTGCATTTTTCATGATGCAATATTATAAGTATCCTAAGTACCCTCCACTAAATGTTAATATCAAAATATTTATTATAATATCAACCTTTTTCACCTCTTAACTTATTAAAACTATAAAGATTTAAGAAAATATCTTCAATCTTTTCGAGTATAGAAATAAATTTCTAAATCCAATCAAGTAACAACTCATTGTCTTCTTCTTTTTTAATAAAGTACATAAACCCAAATTAGTCTTAATAGACATTGACAATCACCATCATCCTTATCATATCACAATTTTCTGCTATTATAAATAAGTATTTTAATTACCATAATCTTTCAAATAAGTATTATTCATTTGAACAAATTAAAAACAATTAAATTCAAATTATGCTTTATAAAATAAATCAAAATATTTATGAATAATTAATGGTTAATTAATAAATATAGATATTTTTAATTAGTTGTAAATTTATAAAAGATAATGAGGTTGGGTTGTTATCTTTCTTTATTTTTTTATTCAAACTATTTTTTGGATTTTTTTTTAACTCATGAAAAAAATAAATTGATGGAATATTCTTGTCACCTTAACTAAATAAACTACTCAATATTTTTTTTTGCTAAAACTCTTTTAACATCTTAATTAAAACCACTAATTATTTTAACACCTTAATTAAAACCACTAATCATAATCACTTGGTTTTTGATATGGTCACGCTTACAACCCTTACAACCCAATTGAGTAAATATGACGTTCAGACATACATCTCGTCATAATAGTATAGATTGCCATCTTCAACATTTCGATGTTTAAATGAATATAGTGGAGGATTTTGAACATCTATTGGTTAAAAATTTAAAAACTCCATTTACAACTCCAATAACCACCGAGAAAAATAAAAAAATAAACTATTTTAATGGTAACAGATTTACTTTCTTTAACAAAGTTGACTTGACTTATTTTAATAAGTAAAAATGATAACAACTAACAATGCATCAAATGGGAAAATTTTATTTGCTCAACATTTTCATACTCATCTTTCTATTGCAAAGGTTGAAGATGGATAAATTTTTTACCAGAGCAACTACAAGCTAGGGTTTGGTAGTCATAGCCACAACAGAGGACAACGTGAGTACCAAGGGGGGCGGTAATGGAACCCCCTCATACAAGCAGGTAGTAGTAGATAGAGGGAAAGGCCCATGAGGCGTAGGTTTCAAGGCACCATTGACAAGCACCTCGGGATCAGAACTGGAAAAGAGTCAAGAAAGAAACCAGATGAAAAGCGATGGCATGGGGGAAGAAGCCAGAGAAACTTAGAATGTTGCGCAAGAAACAACGAGCCCCAATGGGACAGAAAGGTGCAACCCATGTAAACCAAAGACAACAATGATACCTAAGGTAATATTGGATGATCTGCAAATGCAACTCTACAAGGACCAGATGAAGACGCATGCGCTAATCTGCAAGTTTATGGGTTTGTGGCCCATAGAAAGAACGTTGCGCAACTGGATTAAACATCAATGGAAGCCAAGCGGAGAAGTGGAACTACACCTGGGCTCGAAAGGCTTCTTTACATCAGTTTTCATGAACCTGGAAGACAGGGATAAGATCTTTGAGGGGGGGGCATACTTCCACGCCTCAGCAGGACTCTACATGCGACCATGGAAGGAAAACTTCTCCCCAGAGAAAGAAACTTTCAAAAATGTACCTGTATGGCTGAGACTTTACTCCCTGCCGTTAGATTACTGGCTACCTTCCACCTTTAAAACAATAGGGAACAAACTGGGAAAATACGTGAAGACATCAGAAGCAACCCTAAAAGGACGATACACATCATATGCAAGAATCTACATAGAGATGGATGTGTCAGGGGCACTCCTAGAAGCCATAAGCCTGGAATTTAGGGATGAGAAATGGATACAAAACATTGACTATGAGAAGATCCCCTTCAGATGCAGAAGATGTCACGAACATGGACACTTAATCAAAGAATTTCCAATCATTAAAAAACAAGAAGCATGGTAGGGAAAGAAAAATATTTCATATTTGATACTACCATGATATACATATCTTGGAGAAAACTATACAAATACAAAAAGTTGAGTAGCTAGTTGTGTTTCTTGAGCCCACAGATTTTTTAAGCTCTAGTTTTGCACTCTTTGATATTCTTGTCATGAGAAGGTTTAAGACTATTTTGAGCTAAACGTTGTTTTGATTCATGTTTCAATGCTTCTGTTATGTTGTCATAGATTATTCCAAAACCTATAGAGAATGGACCATTTGTTGTGAAGCCAGAGATGAATATTGTTTGTGTGCAAGTTCCTCTTTTATTTTTGGTCTAGAAATATTACCACTTCCAGGATGGATAACTTTGATTTGGAATTGTCTTCTATGTAGATGCAAGTCATCCAAAAGATGGCGTGTGCAAACTGTATAGCGTTTATTTGGGTCCAGACGTGTTGTAGGTGGTTTTTCCATGGTTTTCAAAGTTGAATATCTGAAATAGCATATAGAAAGAAAAAGGAAGAATAAGTTGTGTATGATAATGTAATTTTTTAGAATAAGAAGGAAAAATAGCAAGATGAAAAGAAAAAAAATACATAAGAAAAAAGTGCATATATATATGTGTGTGTGTGTGTATAAGGGTGAGCAACCAAATTTAATTAGTACAATTAGTTTAAATACATGTAATATGTAAAATAAATTGCTAGAAGTAAATGAGCAATAAAATTTGTTTAAAGTAAAACAATAATACAAACAAAATGGATAAAATGTAGGAGTATATAGGGTGAGTAATTTCATAAATAGATAAAATGTTGAAGTATATAGGATGAGTAATTTTGGAAATGGATAAAATGTTGAAGTATAAATGCTGAGTAATTTCATAATGCATTGTTGTATATAGTTGTCTAAGTATAAAGGGCTAGTAATTATCAAATGTATTGGTGTATATAATTGATGGCGGGTCCCTCGTTAAATGGGGTCAAAGAAATGTCCATTGTCAGTGTACCATCCAACTTGGGATGTGTAAGGGGGGCTTCATAAATCCACACAAACCTTACTCCTAACGTAAGATAACATTTCTGTATAAGGTTAGTCGTTAGGGTTTACGAGATGGATGGCGACGGCCTCCTCTGTAGCTCCGCGCGCCTCTGCGCGAGAGCTCGACCCTCACCCGAGCTCTCCCTCCAGGCGCTCCTCCGTTAGACACTCGGGCGACCCCTCCGGCTCCTCGTCTGGAGCTCCTCCCTCCTCCGTTCAGCCGTCTCCAACAGCAGCGACA
>ML830079.1:39930-64583 GCA_009831015.1 Picea engelmannii | reverse complement strand
CTAACGACGTGTCCCCCTTCCTCCTCCCCATGCCACCCCCTCATATTCATGTCCTCCCTATTAAACTCATGGCGCTTCACTCGTACTCTATGATGCCCTACCTTACTCCCATGGTGTCACCTCCCTCGCTCATCCATGTGCGAACTCCACTCGGCTCGTGGGTGGTTCTGGTTCCTTGTTCCATCAAGTGTACGACATTACTTCCTCCCTCACAATTATGGCTTATCCTGATTGCTCTCAATCCCATTACAACGAAACACGGAGCGCTCTTCTTGCATCACGGTCTGATTTCTTACCCTACTTATCTCGTTTGCTTTCTTCGCTTCAACAATGTTTTTCAGACTAGCATGATCTTGTGCCATCCCGCCAACATGTGGAGAAGATCCAAAGCTCCTTGCTCTTTCCCAACGTGTGTCTGAGAGGAACTTTGGAAGCAATTCCACTCACTACGTGTGGACGTCAAATGCGCGGAAGAGCGAACGGACTCTAGGCTCAGAGAATTTCAACGGGAAAACTAGGGGTTGCGAGATGAATTGGCTAATCTACAGACTCAATTGCACCAACAAGAACTTCGACACAATCAGGAACTTGCAATCGCACTTTGAGGAATCAACAGAAATACAAGGCAAATTGGAGCAGTTGCACAGCAACTGGAAAAATCCTTTAAATCATCCTCAGCAACTAGTGAATTCTAATGACTTAGTTGGGTCAAGGATCCCTTCAACCTTCCATTCGGTTGCGAGCAATGAACACCCCTTGGCTTCTCCTGCGCCAGCGCTAGTTCCAGTATGGCCGAATCCAGCTGAAGGAATTCATCATCCAGAGGTGAATCCAGTGGCGCATCCAGCAGATCCTCAAGAGAATCTAACATTTTTCCAAAATCATTAGTCAAGTTTTTCAATGAATTACAGATTTTTGTTAATTTTGCATATTTTTGTAGCCATTTTCACATGGAAAAATAATAGTTCCTTCTGAATTGGTTGTACCAACATCTTTAGTATTCAAAAAACAGTCAGTTTTTCAGGAAAAGAGAAAAGATTCCACTCCTCTACCATATGTATTTTGTGGAAACTTTTACTCTTTTTTAATATATAAAATCCTAACAGATTCTGTTAAAAAAAAAAACATAAACTATAAAATAAAAAAATATTAACTATTTGTACAAACATAATAATACACAAATAATACAAAGGGTCAAATGTTATATCTACCTACACAAACATAAAAATCTGCAATTGAAGACTAAGAGAGAATATAGGAGTATGTATTTAACTAAAAAAAAAGTTCATTATTATATTAAATATACTTTTATCGCATGATCAAGTGAATTAGAAAGTAGAGAAGAGAGATGCCTCATCAAAGAACATCCTTAAATATAAGGAAAAACAAACATTGTAACGAACAACACATTTATTGAAGAATGGAAAAAGTATAACATGTATTTTGGAAACAAATGGTAAAGCACAACCAACTTTAAAAAAATGTCAAATATACATTATGAAAACCAATTTCTTATTTGTGAAATTTAATTATTTAAAATGGGAAATCATAACCTATCAAATTAAATTAGAAAAAAATAAAAAACAATATCTAAAATAATTTGAATATTGTATATTAAAAAATATTATGTAAAAAATTTAATAATATTTTGTTTATGAAAGACAAAATATTAATGAAGTGGTTAAATTGTTTTTGGCTTATCCATTAGAGTTGGGTGGTTTAGGCATTCTAGGTCCTTATAAGAGCTCATTACCTAAGGTTTAGTAGGAGTTGAAGCCTCTTCAAATACAATCCAATACATACCATTATTAGTCCCTGCTGTAGGCGTAGAGGGACTATAGCGATCGATAAAGCGTTGACTTCGTATTAGTGTGTCCTTTGATCAGAGATATTTCCATATTATGTATTGTTGGGACCAGGGAACTAAAAACATCGATTTTTCTATAATAAAAAAATACCATATTTGTCATGATATGATTGGACAAGGGATTGGAGGTCTTATTGTCGGCTTTGCTATTCCCAATGTTATATATGTTGGCATATCCAAAGTATGATCGTATATGGTCTTTTTGAATCATATATTTTTTTACACATTCGTCGAAGGTGGATTAATTGATCCAGGTGGATATCGGTGGCGACCCACCTTTTCCGACTAGCTCAAAACAGTTCTCTGGCAATTTTGGCAATTTACTATTTTTAGCAGGTTTTAACTTCTGGGGCCATTTTGAGGGCCTAAATGAAGGTTTTTTGAGATCAAGGTTCTCAATGATAGCCGAAAGCATGATTGAGCCCCCAAAATGAATCTCCTCGATGATACCTTTCCAACGAGCTATCACACGCCTAAAACAGAGATCGTATGCAAAAGTTACGACCCTGGGAAGTTGATGTACTAACTTACCCAAACGGGGCCCACGTGACTTTTGGCGCTTCATCTCCTAGGGTTAGGTTTTTGGATGTCTGTGAATTTTGGCATTCTCGTCTATTGTAAAAAGGCCTCTAGAGCCTCATTGTAATCATCTTCTCATAGATGCGAGTAGCAGCCACGTCTCTTCTCAGAGATAAGCTACCAGCGCCCTAGCTAGTATTTCCATTCTATCTGTAAGCATATTTCAGTCATTTGTTATTAATGAAATGAAGTCTTATTTCCGCTGCATCTCTGCGTTTATGTGTATTTCTGTATTTTATTGTGTTCCTACATAAATCCGGATCATTAATGCTAGCATTAATTTGAATGTTTGGTTTAGCATTTTATGCTAGGTAAATTTATGGTAATGTTTGATATGGTGGCATATCGAAAGTTTGGCTTTCCAATACATTCTCTGGTGTTCGAACTATTGTTACAAAAAATATAATTATTTATTTGGGATACGTGAGAGACCTGCCACATTGAATTTTTTCCTTAAATTTTTACAGTGCATTTCTGACAGACTTAAATGTTTACCTAACAGGCTTAGTAGTGTTGAATGGTTACTTAACAGGCTTGTTACAAGACATTTTCTTCCATTTTTTAAATTTATATGCTCCAACGACATTGTTGGTTCACTGGTCCATGCTTGTTTTTTGCATGGCACTGATTTCTTATTTGCATGTTGTCGTTGTTCTTGCTTGCGTGTTCATGTTGTTGCAATTTGCACGTTTGGGTTTCTGCAATCACAATTGGAACAACATCGTTCCTGGGGGAGTGGTTGTTGCTTGCTTCTTTCTTCGTTGTATGTTGTTTATTGTTGCTTGATTCGACTTTGTTGTTTTCTTCTTTCTTCGTTGTATGTTGTTTATTGTTGCTTGATTCGACTTTGCAGGGTTCCGGTCCTGCGCCTGCAGTTGGGCCTTTTGGTGCTTGTTAGTTGGGTTGTTATTTGGTGTTTGTTCTTGTTTGCCCAGGGTTTGCAATGTCGGGAAGCTGCATTTGCGGTTGGATCTCTGGTTACATTTTTTTGCATTGCAGTTTGCGTAGAATACTATTAAGATAAAATAACAGACTAAAGAATTGCAGGCGATGTAAATTGCATCTGTTACGGGTTGAAGCAAAGTTTGTTGGTCTCAAAATATATTTCATAGCTGTCGATGTTTTTCCATGGATTATGTATTACTACGGTTTCATAGTTATGAGAATGCCTTTTGTTGTGTGGGAAATATCGTTGTTCTCTCCCTTTTACTTTCATGTTGTAAACTGTGTTTGACTCTAGTTTCTCGCGTTTCTATGGTCATTCCGACCGACTGTCGTTCGGTTGCATACTTAGCCAGTTTTATGGACACAGCTTCACCAATAGGTTCTATCGAACTATGACAGGTCATGTTCGGTGTATACATTAGCTTTCCCGAATTAGTTTTCTTTAAAAGAAGGCCTCTTACACAGAAGAGAATGCAATTTATGAAATTATAGGTTTCCTGGACAGCATAACTTAATGATCGTGGGTTATGGGGGTGGCGGGCTCAAAATTGGGCTTTTGTTGTTATGTGCCCTACAAATAGCATGGAGAGTTTTGCGATCATTCTGATCGACCGCAGTTTGGTTCCATACTTAGCCAGTTTTATGGACGCGGCTTCGCGGATAAGTTGTATCAAACTATGGTGTATACATTAACGTTTCCAAATTAGTTTTCTTTATAAGAAGGGCTCGTGGACAGAAGACATTGAAATTTATCAAATTATAGGTTTCCTAGACAGCATAAATAAAACATAGGAAATATGTAATTTTATAAAGTAGATATATAAAGCATGCACGAAACCCTCATCCCATACTTAGCCAGTTTTTGCATCGCGGGTTCTCAGGGTAGGCAGCTGAAAATTGACAATCGGAGAGTTCCACAATATACAAATTGACAATCGGACTTCTAGACTATTTTAATTTGAATTTTTGCACTACAATTTGCGTACAATACTATTAAGATAAAATAACAGACTAAAGAATTGCAGGCAATGTAAATTGCATCTGTTACGCGTTGAAGCAGAATTTGTCGGCCTCAAAATATATTTCATAGTTGTCGATGTTTTTTCCATGGTTTCTGTGTTACTATGGTTTCATAGTTATGAGAATTCCTTTTGTTGTGTGGGAGATATACATGTTCTCTCCATTTTACTTTCCTGTTGTAAACTGCGTTTGACTCTAGTTTCTCGTGTTTCTGTGGTTATTTCGACCGACCACCATCGGTTGCATACTTAGCCAATTTTATGGACGCGGCTTCACCAATAGGTTCTATCGAACTATGACAAGTCGTGTTCGGTGTATACATTAGCTTTCCCGAATTAGTTTTCTTTAAAAGAAGGCCTCCTGGACATAAGAGAATGCAATTTATGAAATTATAGGTTTCCTGGACAGCATAAGTTAATGGTTGCGGGATCTCGGGGTGGCGGGCTGAAAATTGGGCTTCTGTTGTTCCGTGCCCTGCAAATAGCAGGGAGAGTTTTGCCATCATTCCGACCAACCGCAGTTCGGTTCCATACTTAGCCAGTTTTATGGACACGGCTTCGCGGATAGGTTGTATTGAACTATGGTGTATACATTATCGTTTCCGAATTAGTTTTCTTTATAAGAAGGGCTCCTGGACAGAAGACATTGAAATTTATCAAATTATAGGTTTCTTGGACAGCATAAATTAAACATAGGAAATATGTAATTTTATAAAGTAGATATATAAAGCATGGACGGAGCCCTCATCCCATACTTAGCCAGTTTTTGCATCACGGGTTCTCGAGGTAGGTGGCTGAAAATTGACAATTGGAGAGTTCCGCGATATACAAATTGACAATCGGACTTGCAGACTATTTTAATTTGAAGGGTGTCATGTCCAAAAATTTTAACGTTCTCGAAATAGTTTACTTTATGTACATTTTACATACCCTGGTGGACAAAAAACACAAAAAAAAAAAATAGTAAGCATTTTTTGGATCGCGAGTTCTCGGGGTGGCGGGCTCTAAGTTTGGTCTATGTTATTCTGTGTCCTACAAATAGCACGGAGAGTTTCGCGATACACAAATTGACAATGGGACTTGCGGAGTATTTGAACTTGAAGGGCTGGTGCAAAAAAACTCGCATTCTTGAATTACTTTTCTTTACGTACGTTTTACATACCCTCGTCAACAAAAACAGAAAAATAGTAGTAACGTTTGTTACATAGGGCTCCATCCCCGCTACCTTCAGCGCTTCCCAATACACATTAAATATGCTTTCAAAAGTTAGAACCGACCAGACAGGTTCGAAAAGATGGGATTTAATAACTGGAAAGATCGAGGACATCTCCCATTAAAATGAATAGACATGTGAATATTATGGGATCTGGTAATTTCTTTTTGTCTGCATTTTGAATTTGCGAAAATAATTTATTTATTTTTTTTGCTTGTGCAGTTTTAGTTTTCTTAAAAGCTTCAGTATAGTTCACAAACGTGTCGCCGACAAAGGCCTTGACGTCATGTCCCTCTTTAATATTGTGCATTTAGAAATGATGGGCTTTAATAACTGGAAAGCTCGAGGACATCTCCCATTAAAATGAATAGACAGGCGAATACTATTGGATCTGGTAATTTCTTTTTGCCTACATTTTGAATTTGCGAAAATACTTTTTATTTTATTTTTTTGCTTGTGCAGTTATAGTTTTCTTGAAATCTTCAGCATAGTTGACGAACGTGTCACCCACAGAGGCCTTGACATCATGTCCCTCTTTAATATTGTGCATATCTTAGATGTCAGATTTGAGAATCTGCTCAGATATGGGAATTTTAATCCGTGCTGCTAGTCACTATTCAGCGTACATATTCAAAAAGATTGGCATTAATAAGTGAAAATATCGAGAACATTTGTCATTAAAGTGAATCAACACTAAATCTACGGAAGACCATCCAGCGTTTGTTTTAAATACTTATTGCCATTTCTCTCTATCATCAAAGAGTTGTGTTTTAGGGTGCCTTCGTTCTAATGTTCCTAGTCATGGACATGTAAGAAAAATTAGAGATATGATTGAGGGGCACATGAAAGAAGAGAGACTGTTTTTATGTGACGTGAGCTTTGAGTAAAAAAATCTCTGTTATACAAGAGAAACTCAGAGAGGACGAAGAAAAAAGAACAAGTATGTTCTGGTTGGTGTTCTCCCTGTCTTCGATGCTTTGGTTGGTTGAAAAGGCTGCCTGGAGATTTGTTGGTTGAACTTCTTTGTTTTCTTGCTGGGAATTGTAATAGATTTTGAGGTCACATGCAAAATAGTTCTTCATTTAAGTATATATCTTCTTCCAACAACACAGATTTGGCAAGTGTATCGAATTGTAGAGATTGCACTAGTATTTGTCTACCTCAGAGGCGGGTAACAGAAACTGTATGGGTGGATAAAACGACATATTATCACTACAAAAGTTTGTATTTCATAGTTTGATGACCTGCATGTGGGTCTGGTATCGGACTTGACAGAAAGCTATGTTCTTTGTCAAAGTTTGTTCAGTTTCCTCTGGATGTCGTTGCAGACTCCACATATTTGGCGTGACCTCCGAACATTCTAGACCCTTATGTCGGTCGCCATACCTCCACCGCTATGAGGAAAGATATATTATGATGCCATCTGCAACATTTGATACACTTTCCAGACCTGTGCTAGTGCATTCTGCAGCATTTTATGCACTTGCCACACCTATACTGCCCAAAGAAGTTATGTACCTCAACAGATTTGCATTTTTCATCTGGGTTGGACATTTCTTTCAATTTACTGTAATAAAGCAAAGAAGTTCCACATACAAATCCTTAGGCAGGCTTCTCAACCAAACAGACGATCGAATATAGCGAGAATACCAGTCACTACCTACTTGAATTTTTTTCCCTTGCCTCAGCTGTTGTGACATAAAATGACTCCGTCCACTTTGAAATTGGTCTGAATCGCATTTCTAAGTTGTCTCGGATGTCAAGGGTCGGGAACATTGCAAGGAAATCACCTTAAACCCCAACTTTTCGACAGCAGAGGGGAATTAATACTTGACAAAGAATGGAATCTTGAATAAGCAACCATTGCAAGCATGCCATATCTAGGAGAGACAAGGTATTCAAAAAACTGGGATGGATGTACCTGGCAGCACCGATTAAGTACAAAACCCAAAATTGAAATTCAACTCGTTTTTTACGAAGAAAGAGTTTGAACGTCAAGAAAACTGTGACGAAGATTCATCAATGTATATATTTTTTATTGGTCGATGGCAGGAAAAATCGCAATTGTTGTCGCAAATAGCCTCAGTTGTATTTTGTAACCCATCTTATTTGAATATAGAATAATTTTGGTTTATATTTTAATAGTATTTTCCAATTTCTGGTATTTGTTTTAATTGTATTTTGTACCTTCTTCCCCTGTACGGTTAAACACAAAGGACAAGCTTTTGTTTCTGCTGCCCACTACTGCAATCTAAATAAAACCTGCTCTACTCTTTCTTTAAATTTTACATTTAAGAATAATTAATGAGTTACAACAAGGCGGGCGAACTGTTGACGCAATGTTCCTGTGAAGTATGTTGGATATATTGCAGCTTCTTCTATTTGATAATATCCATGCATATATACTAATATCAGTACTATTGGAATAAATACAAAAAACTTCCTCTTTGGCAAAGCTTAGGCAATTATGTTTGGGTTTGCGGTATTAAACAACTATGTCCATTGTTCCGTCATATACATCTTGCAGCTTAAGAACTTCTGTGGTCTGCAATTTATGCTTTAATTACTTAAAGTCACACCAAATTTTGATTGCATTTAATTTAATTTAGATATTGATGTTTATGGAGAGTCGACGTTTGTTGATGTCATTGCAACGAATACAAGATAAATATATGATAAGGAGTTGATCTCATTGAGACCACAATGCAATTTCATGTTTCTTATTGCGCTATGTTCATCTTGTAGTCAAAATTTTCGTGGTTTCAACGAAATTTGCAAGCTGAAGAGCATCTTGCAATTTGGGAGATCATTTGCATTTGAAACAGAAATGATCCATTAATATATATTAGTATGAATACTATTCAGATAAACATGAAAACTTTCTGCATTGATAGATACTAGTATGAAAAATATTGAAATAGATATCAAAACTTTGTCTTGGCCAATACTTAGCCAGTTATCTGGGCAACAAGCCCCGGGTTCGTGGAACCCACCACCTATGTCCCCTGTTTCGTCATATACATGTTGCAACCAAAGAACTTCAGTGATCTGCACTTAATGCTTTTACTAGTGAGAACCTAGCAGAGGTTCAAAAACATTGCCATTAATAAATGGAAAAAACAAAAACAAAAAAGGTTTTTTCGACTCTCAGATACTTATCTCTTTTCTCCTTTTGATTTTCCCGTCCATTATGGCTTTCTGGGTTTATACTTAGTTGTCTTTCGATAATGGATGGTTGCAGAGTTCGTGGGATGACATATCTTCATCTCCATCTATATTTTCACATGACAAATCCGACCGACCGTTGTACTTTTCCATACCTGGGAAATTTTATGGCCACGGTTGCCGGATCGGGGCATACGAACTGGCATTTTCTTCTTCCTGCTCATTATCGCTTTATGGATATATACTTACTCTGCTTTCTATGGTATCTGGTTCCAGAGTTGGCGAGCTGACATGTCTTCATCTCCATCTATATCCTCACACAACAGATCCGACTGACCATTGTTCTTTTCCATACTTACCCAATTTTATGCCCGTCGCTGCGGGGCCAGCGTTTGCGAACCCAACTACTTATCGTTTCGCTATATACATCTTGCACTCAAAAGATATGTCATCTACAATTGCACCACGGGTTCCTCGTATACATTAACTTCGTTCAAAGTATCTATTGTTGCTTTCCATCCTTAGCAACTTTGCATCCTTCCTGATATACATCAACAATGCTCTTACTAGTGACAAGTGGACACACTGGTACGAAAGATACTTCTGTGATTTGCAATTCATGCCTTAACATCTCCATCTATATCCTCGCACGACGGATCCGACCGACCGCTGCCCCTTTCCATACTTATCCAATTTTATGTTCGTCGTTGCGAGGTCGGCGCTTGTGAACCCAACTGCTTATCGTTCCTCTATATACATATTGCACTCAAAACATTCGTGATCTACAATTCCACCGCGGGTTCCTCGTATACATTAATTTCGTTCAAATTATTTGTTCCCTCTTTCCATCCCCAGCAACTTCGCATCCTTCCTGATATACATCAACAATTCTCTTACTAGTGACAAGTGGACACAGTGATACGAAAGATACTTCTGTGATCTGCAATTTATGGATTAACTGGTGACAACTCAGCAGGGATTCACAAGCATTTGCATTAATAATCAAACACTAGATGTTCTTCTACGAGATACTTAGTTATTTTTCCCTTCTCTTCTTCCCGTGTATTATCTACAATTCCACTACGAACTCCTCCATCCTTTTTCCCTTATTTTCTTCCCGTGTATTATGGGACTATAAAATATGGACATGATATTTTATAGAGCATGTACAAATTCTGCATTCCATACCTAGCGACATTTTGGATCGCGGGTTCTCGAGCAGGCGGGCTCAAAATTGGGTCTCCATTATTCTGTGGCCTACAAATAACACCTAGAGTTCCGCGATATACAAATTGACAAGTGAACCTGTGGACTGGTTGAATCAACATTTGTGTCCTCCAAACAAGGCTCCCAGTTCTGCGATATAGAAATTGAAACACGGAATGCAGGACTGGCAGAGTTGAAATTGCCATTGTTTACGGATGCTAGTCCCTATGAAGTATTTAACAGTATCTAAAAAAATATTTTGAATACTAAATTAGCTCTTAGTAGTGACAACTGGACACAGAGGTACGAAACAGTTGGAATTGAACTCTCCGCAATATACAAATTGACTACCGGATTCTGACATTGTCTGCTCTTCCGTGTTACAGATTATGCATTAAACTATTAGGAGCGATACAATTAGAATGTTTGAGCCTCGCCTCCTCTGCAGACACCTTCTCAGCCTATTTTGGATCCTCCTATTTCCAGGTTGATATCTTATAGAGCATGTACGAATTCTACATTTCATACCTAGCGACATTTTTTATCGCGGGTTCTCAGGCGGGCGAGCTCAAAATTGGGCCTCCATTGTTGCGTGTGTTGCAAATAGCACCAAGAATTTTGCGATATATAAATTGACAAGAGGACCTACGGACTGGCTGACTCAACATTGCACTTCTATTGTTTCGTGTCCTCCAAACAACGCTTCCAGTTTCGCGATATACAAATTCACACATGGAATGCAGGGATGGTGGGGTTAAGATTTCCATTGTTTAGCGATGTTAATCCCTATGAAGTATCTAACAGAATCTAAAAAATTATTTTCGATACTAAATTAGCTCTTACTAGTGAGAACTGGACACAGAGGTACGAAACAGGTGGCATCGCACCCTACGCAATATCCAAATTGATTGTTGGGTTCAGACATCGTCTGCTCTTCCGTGTTACAAATTATGCATTCAAATGTTTGGAATGATACAAGTTGAACGTCGGGGACTTGCATCTTCTGCAGACACATTCTCAACCTGTTTTGGATCCTCCTGTTGGCGGTTTCACTAAATGTGCAACTCTTGGTTATTGTTTTGGGTTGGCATCAAGCTTTGTTGTACCACGGTTCACAAATGTTTCAAAGTATCTGTCTCTACCTCAATTGGCATATGGCCCTTCGCAATATACAAATTGACTACCGAGTTCACATCTTCTACTCAAAAATTTTGTGATCTACAATTCCACCGCCGACTCCTTTGTCCTTTTTCCCTTTTCTTCTTCCCCTGTATTATGGCTCTTTGGTTATATACTTGGTCGCCTTTCTATAATCGTGGGTTCCAGCATTGGCGGGCTGACTTCTTTATCTCCATCTATATAATCACACCAGGAATCCGATCGACCGTTATTGCTTTCCATACTTAGCCAATTTTATGGCCGCGGTTGTTGGGTTGGCAATCTACAATTCTACCACAGGCTCCTCGAACTCGCAAGCTTCATTGTGCCACGGTTCACAAATGTGCTTGCTAATATACATTGGTTATTCTCTTACTAATGACTCTTACAAGTGACGGTTGCACACAACAATACGAAACGAGTTCACGAAATCTCCAATTCTTAGTCAGTGTTTCGGGTTTGTACATTCGAACTCTACTGCTTCTTGTTCCGTGATATACATATTGCACTCAAAATTTCCATGATTTACAATTCCACTGCGGAGTCATTGGTCCTTTTTCCCTTTTCTTCTTCCCTTCTATTATCGCTTTGTCGTTATATACTTAGTTGCATATCTATAAACGTGGGTTCCAGCCTTGGTCGGTTGAGATATCTTTATCTCCATCTATATAATCACATGACAAATCCGACCGACCACTATTGCTCTACATACTTGGCCAATTTTATGGCCACGGTTGGCGGGTTCACCGTTTCGAACTCTGCTTCTTGTTGCGTCATGTACATCTTGCACTCAAAACTTCTATGATCTACAATTCTAGCGCGGGCTCGACAAACTCGCAACCTTCACTCTACCACTGCTCACAAATGTTTCAAAGTATCTCTCGCTTCCTTCCATCCCCACTAACTTCTCGTCCTTCTGGCTGTCTTACCATACCCTCTTCATTGTTACGCATATTGCACTCAAAAAGTTCTAAGACATACAATTTGACCCTCGCCCCCTCACCTTCAACGGTTGTACCTTGCAACCCTATTTTGTAGTGGTTTTTTTTCCCTGCCCGTGACCTTTGTACTTTCTTACTATGCAATTAGAAACCTTTCATGGTAACAGCCGACCATGCAGGAACCGTCAACATTTTCATTAATGGGCGAAAAGCTCGAGGAGATATCCCATTATTATGCATTAAACCAAGATGTGCAGAGAGTTATTTTGTCCCTTCCGATTGTTCATCTCAAACACACGTCGTCATGTTGGCCCTCTCAAGAAATCTACAATGCTTAATCGCTCATTGCAATATCCACCATGTTCGCATTTCTATGTATGCAATTAGTATTGTTTAATGTTAACAACACATCATGCAACAGCCGTCCAAATTGTCATTAATCAACAAAAGTCTCAAGGACATCTCCCATTCAAACGCTTTCGACCAAAATTTGCCTAGGGTTATATTATCCCTTCCAACTTTTCATTTCATTCATCATCTGGAACAAATAAATGTTCTTGTAGACTTATGGCAGTAGGTCGAGAGCATTTTTATGGAGATACAGTAAATATGTTCACACAAGAGGACCAGACCTTCCACTGGTCCAGGGCATACTTTTACTATTCATCCTGTTCTGCCTAGAACGAAGTGATTTGGACCTCTGGAATTGCTCATTCAGGCTGCATCCCTAAGGTTTTTGACTGTAAGGAGGTGGTCTCTTGGTGCACCGAAAAATATATTCCAGGCAAAATAATTCTCCCACTGCACGACCACTCTCTTGTTTCTTTGTCACCTCAGGTCTTCCACGAGATGTTAAAATTGTCAAAACCAACATTGACGTTTAAAGGACAAGACTGCAAGTAGTTTCTAGAAAAACATCATAACGGGTTGGAAATCTTAGACGACTTCCTCGAAGACCCGACAACAATTCCTGAAGATATCACAAGGTTGCAGGTAAGTTCCTTTAGAAATCCATTCCGGGAAATTGCTTGGTTGTTTACAAGAATAACGAGACATGCATCCACAACAAGCATTTCCCATATAATTATTTATATTTTGTATTTCACAGTCAAGGAACAATACATTTTCGATTGGGGGAACCTAATTTCCATTGAGCTTTGTTCCTAGTTGTCACGATTCAAAGAATCGAATAAATTTTATATGTCATTGTACTTGATTTTTGCAATTGTGTATTGTTGTCTGTTTCCAAAACTTTCTCTTTCAAATAAAATAAATTGTGGATTCGACCCAGTAATATTCTGGCACGAGGGCCTGTGGAGGCACAAGGCCTTCCATTGTTTTTATGAAGTTTTTAATGCCTTTGTCTCAGTTTTCAAAGATTTATTGTTAGGCAAGGATGCTCCGTGGATGTCTGGCTAGGCAACCAAGTTTTTGAACAAAAAGGGAACACTTGAGCAAGAGGAAAATCACAGTGTCCTCATGGTCTTTGTCTCTAAGGAAAATCCTGCCTTCCTTCCATGCCACATCACAGACAAGATGTTTGTTGCAGAAATAGCAAAGCAATACAACCACTGGTTGCAATTTTTCCATGACAAGAAAAAAAAACAGTTCATTCCTCTGCCCTGGAAAGTCGGATACTTCGTGTGCAGAAAGATCAAAAAGATTGACGATTTTGTCGCCCATTTCAAGAAATTGAACCTAACGTACACTGAAAGGCTAAAAGGGTTTGACCCTAATGGAATTTTTTGAGAACATTTACTGGGTGTTGGCTTTAACACCTCTTTTATCCATAGACACCTAACCCAAGGCAGGGACAGTGTCGACAACAATTTTGCTTCTGCCCATTGTGACGCACAGACATTGCAAAGCGCGACTAAATTGTACAGACAACATGGAAAAGTATCCGGTGAGAAGAGTACCCAGCCCCCTCCAACACTCCCAAAAGCACGACATCATGGAGCATCGCTTCGATGGTCCACCCTAGTAAGAAAGCAAGCCAGAAATCTTCGAACAGAGGAAGAGATAAGAACCCTCCTTGCATAAATATTGATAGTTCTCACAAATTCCACTGACAAAGAAGAGAAAAAATAATGCAATGCAGGCGGAGGAACCCGAAATTGGAAGTGAAAAACTGCAACTTGAAATTGAAGAACAACACAAGCAGAAAATTGGGTCGTCCATGGTGGAAATATATGACACCAAATTTTTTGACATAGATGAATCCTTCGTAATCTAGAGCACTATTTTTGACAGCCAATCTAAAAGCATGGTCATTGAAAAGAGAGATATAACAAACAAGAAAGGAAAATCTCTCATAGAGAATGACTTTAGAAAAAACTTGTCGTCCCAAATATGTTCATTTCACCAGGTAACCAGTGACATTCTTCGTGATTCCATTGGAGGAATGGGAACAGATCATGCCAATTTGAAACAGCACCTCAATGAATTTGAGTCGGCTTTCATTACAACCCCAGAATTTGCTAGTCCTTTGGCAAAAATCATGCCTACTACCACTGCAGCGAAGATGAAAGTATCCTCTACCCTCCTTGCATGATCTAGATCCCTTGTAGAGAATAACATCAACAAAAGAATGCAGCTAGTTACTGAAGCCTGGGAAACATCAAAAAAATTAGTTTCCTTCAGAAAGAAGGCCAATGATTTTCTAGAACATTTGGAGGCGAATTTAAAAAATGAACATATTTTCTATGAGCAGGTATTGGCGCCTTTTGCCAACTATGTCGTCAACACATCGGAACTGAAAAGAAGATAGGAGAAACTACCCTCCCCAAAGCGCACAAAAAAAGTAAAATCATGCTGGCAAAAGAAAGTTGACAACCTGAAGCTCATTGTCAAATCATGTAAACAAGTCATATCAGGAAAGGAATATTTATTCACAAGCCTGCTACAGATGGACTTAGCCGGAAGTACCAACGAGGTTCAAGATCCTAAGTTAATTCTCAAATCCTTATCATTCACCAAAGAATCCTTCCAGGAACAAGTTGATATTTTAAAGGGGTTGTATTTCGAAAAGTTTTACAACATACTTGAACATCGTCTAGATGAGCACGAGTGCTGGGTACTGGACTATGCCTCGCACAATGAAGAAATTGAACAAAGTCTGCATAGTATTTCAATGGATCTAAGGAAATTAGAAAATGACCTTTACGACATAGAAATCTGGGATGAAATCAACACAGCCCCCATGAAAATATACATCGAAGAATGTTTCCAATAGAGAATGGATGGCCTCGTCCAGGAAGGGCAACAACTGGTCAACATGGCTCCACTGCCCATCGATGACAGCAAAAAAAACGCATCGGGTTCATAGTAAGTCTCTACTGCCATCTTGTTTTGTTTATCAATCCAGTTTAAGTCTCTGCTCTCATCTTCTTTTCTTTATCAATCCAATTATGTCCTCTTTAAATAAAAAAATTGTAACCAAAGACTCATAACTTCCAATTTCTTCTTTTCAGGTCTTCCTCTCTACCGTCGCGCACTTCTTCTTTCGACGTTCCTAATTCTTGTACTTATTTCTTTTTATGGTCTGCGGGAGCCCCAATCCCAGTCTATATGACAAACACATTTACATTTCTAGAAACATGTAACAGACATTATTAATTTTTTATAAATTCCAAAGAAAATTGAATCATCAATGCCCTTATTGTATACTAAATTTTGGGTTTCCAGGAACATTTCTTGTTTGTTCCAAAGAAAACTAATTCAGATATGCTACATTTCTTGTCTTTTATTCTATGCTAATTTTTTGGTCTTCAATGACGTTGATGTTTTAAATGTTGATGTAATTTCCAGAGATATGTAACAGACATTATTTATTTTATAATAAGTTTGTATAGTTGACAAGCCCTCTTGTCAATTTGTATATCGCGGAACTCTTGATTCTATTTGTAGGTCACGGAACAACAGAGGCCCATTTTTGAAACCGCCAGCCCAAGAACCTGCGATCCAAAAATTGCCTAAGTATGGAATGATCACTTCATACATGCTCTATAAAACATGTGCAAATAAAACTAATTTGGCAATGCTATATCTTTGTTGTCCAAGAAAAGCCTTAGTTTTAAAGCAAACTAATTCGGTGTAACAGACGTTATTACTATTCTATTATATAACAGACATTATTAATTTCTGGTAAATTTCTATACTCCGCAACTCCACCTGTCATTTTGTATATCGTGGAACTGTCAGTGCTATTTGTAGGGTGAGGAACATCGAAGTCCCAATTTTGACCCCGCCAGCCCGAGAACCCGCGATCTAAAAACTGGCCAAGTATGCAATGAGGGCTCCATGCATGCTCTATAAAATCTCATCCCCATACTTTATAAAAGTACAAATTTCGTATCTATAAAGCTAAATATCTACTTTATACAACTACATATTTTGTATGTATAATTTATTTATTTCTGATGAATTTCTATAGTCTGCAACTCCACTCCTCGATTTATGTATCGCAGAGAACATCGGAGGCTCAATTTCTGTATCGCATAACTGTCGATGCTATTTGTAATGCACAGAACATCAGACGCCCAATTTTCAGCCCGCCAGCCAGACAACCCACGATCCATTATAAAAGTACATATTTTGTATGTATAAAACTAGATATCTACTTTATAAATTACATTTTTTAAATTTCTATACTCCGCAACCCCACCTGTCATTTTGTATATCACGGAATTGTCGGTGCTATTTGTAGGGCATGGAACATCGGAGGCCCAATTTTGACCCCGCCAACCCGAGAACCCGTGATCCAAAAACTGGCCAACTATGCAATGAGGGCTTCGTGCATGCTCTATAAAATCTCATCCCCATACTTTATAAAAGTACAAATTTTGTATCTATAAAACTAAATATCTACTTTATAAAACTACATATTTCATATGTATAATTTATTTATTTCTGATGAATTTTTATAGTCCGCAACTCCACTCCTCTATTTTTGTATCGCAGAGAACATCGGAAGCCCAATTTCTGTATCGCAGAGAACATCGGAGGCCCAATTTCTGTATCGCAGAACTATTGGTGCTATTTTTAGGGCACAGAACATCAGACACCCAATTTTCAGCCCGCCAGCCAGACAACCCGCGATCCATTATAAAAGTACATATTTTGTATGTATAAAACTAGATATCTACTTTATAAATTACATTTTTGGTATGTATAGTTTATAAATTACTACTTAGGTAATGCTATATTTTTTGTGTCCAACAACCTTTCAAATGTTGATAATTTTTTAAATTTTTCAGGAAGAACTAATTCGGGAATACTATGTTCTGCATGCAAACCACATGTATTTCAATTTTCTAGCCATGTGTTTGTACTAGGTCGCATTTACTCCCATCCCAACCTAGCAGGGACTACGCTACCATGCAACACTTGTTAAGTTGTTGGGGTGTTTTTCTTATGACGTGAAAAGGAGTTATATGGGCACTCTCAGGCTTGGGTGGATGATCTCAAGTGTTACATTCATTGTTTGTGAGTGTTCACTTGGATGAATTTTCATAAGCATTTCATTTTCCATTCAAAAAAATAAAATAAAATAATAATATTACTAAAATTTAGCATATCGTTTTACATTAATTTATGATTTATGATTTATTTGTTAAATTTAAAACTATTATTTATCTCTTACTTATAATGAGGTTATATGGATGGTTCATGAAGGAATCCATTCAATCAAAATTGGGAACCAAAATTTGATGGTGGTGAAGGTGGACCTTTCCAAAGCATATGACAGGGTAAGTTGGTTTTATCTCAGGATTATTCTTATTCATTTAGGATTCTATCACCAGCTTGTAGTTTGGGTAATAAATTATATAACATATTCCTCCTTTGTTGTGATGATTAATGGGGCATCATCACCCTTATTCAAGCCATGGAGGGGCTTAAGTCATGGATGTCGCTTATCCCCTCTCATTTTCCTCTTAATTTCTTAAGGATTGAGTAGGTTGTTAAAGGAGGCTTCAGATAATGGAAATTTTAAAGGGGTTATTATTGTTCAATCCTGTAAAATTAAACATCTTCTTTTTGTTGATGACATCGTAATTTTTTGTGAGGGATCAAGAAGGGGTGTATAGAAGTTTAAGGTCACAATGAATTTATTATGTAAGGCAAAATGAATGAAAATAAATCTAGAGAAATCAACCCTCTCACTGTGGGATATTCCTGAGCAGGAAATGAATTATATTTCACAAATTCTTCCTTTGAAATGTACAGACCTAGACCTGGGACTGAAGTACTTGGGATTCCATTTGAATCCAAACATGTACAAAAAAAGAGACTAGCAATGGCTAACAACAAAAGTGGAAAAGAGGATAAACACATGGTGTAATAGATGGATCTCTTAAGGAGGACGCCTAGTACTGGTAAAAACTATGATGGAAGCAATACATGTTTTTATGGATGTCTATGGCATGGATCCCAAAAGGGGTTCTACAATTCATTAGAAAAATATGCTATAGATAGATATGGTCCAAGGACAATAAGAAAAGAGGCTATGCTCTAGCCTCATGGAATAAACTAGCCATTCCAAAAGAAAATGGAAGATGGTGTTTAAAAAACCCATTCCTCTTCTCAAAAGCATTGGCAACAAAAAATGTGTGGAGTTTAATTCAAGCAATTGGTTTATGGGTTCAAGTAATTAAATCCATATACATTTCACTGGATACAATGGAGGAATGGGTTAGAAAAACTGTAAAGCAAGCAGAAAATGTATCAATGATGTGGAAAGCACTAATCTTTGCTTCCAATTGGTGGAAAATTGATTGGTATTCCAAGTTGGAAAAGGTGATTGAGTCCAGATATGACTAGATCCATCGGTGGGAAATAAAGGAAGACATTTATTATCATTACATTTGATCTTAGAGTTAAGAGACAAATGTTACTATATGCTAAGAAAATTTTCCAACATGTAAAGATCAAACATTTGGACACATGAATGGCTGACCCAGAGGGAGTTAGGTATTGCATAAGAGTTTGTTGTTGAATGGAAACGATACACAAGTTTGTCTTGATGATGGTTCCAGTTTGCGATCCAAAACTTTGACAATATAAATACGACTATTGTGGATTTTTTGAGCAATTCAAATAGATACATAAGTTTGTTTAAAGACAACAACGTTAGGATAAGAGAGGAGGACGATCAGTTATTATGTTCCCTAAACCCTTCAAGAGAATATTTGCGAAAAGTAGGTTATAAATCATTTGTTGAGGAAGGAAGAGAGGAACAACATGAATGGTGGTGGAAAAAAATTATGGAAACTGAAATGTCCAATCAAATCAAAAGCTTTTATGCAGTTGTTATTAAACAATAAAGACACCCAGATGGGATGCCACATGGAAATAATGGGGGGAGAATTGTAACAAGGCATTTGGGGGAGTTATTAACCCCGTCCGCCATCCCTTCCCCACTAACTTCTCCATGGTCTGCACCATGAGAGGATTAATGCTAGTGCACCTAGTTGGGCTCTTGGGCGAGTGAACTAGCCAGGCCAGGCGTACCAAAAGGACGCATCAATCACTTCACACTTCAATGGAGCTTGCATAGGTCACCTCTGACTCCCATGGGGATAAGAGACGTCACCCATCTCATTCCAACCCACTTCCCCCCTGGTGCAATATCTTTGTGGACTCGCTCCTCAGCTCTCCGTGGATTTTCTCCACACCATTATTCTTCTCTCAGTGGAAACACTCCTTCTCTCTCGGGCAAATGAATCTATTTTTTTTCTCTCTGTGTTAACGCCCCTCTCTGTCTCCCTCCTCTCCAACCCAGTTCTTCCCCTCCCCCCCTTCCTCTTGTCCCTCCTCCACCTCCGCATCCCCTACACCATTCCTCCGGAGCGTGGGAAGTCCAAGAGGGGTGCTCGCAACAAGAGAACCCTCTCTCGGGCCAAAAGACTCAGCACCTCCCAATGTGCACTCATTTCCCACTTTGCCCACTCTCTCCATTCCACCCAGAGGACGCAGTCGGCTCCTCTGCAGTTCCTAGAAGCTAGCTTGGTCAAACTAGAGGCGACCTCCTCCACGACTCACTTTCCCCCATCTCCACCACAGCTGCACAGTCCGAGCGGAGCTAAAGAGGAAATTCCACCCCTGGGCGCGTGTCACACTCTGGACCCTCACTTTTTGGACCCTCCCGTGGTCAAGCCAGGCGACAAGTACTATGGAGATGGGAGCTGCAAGGCGGAGGAGAAAATTCCTCCAAGTTGGCAGTTGGAAAACCTTACAGGTACAGTCATGGATTTCATCACAGAGGCAGAAAAAGTGATTGGAAAGGAGGAGGAGGATCAGCCTCACCATTTTTCCAACCATCTCGCAGAGGAGCACATCCAAATCCTCTTCGAGAGCAGGCAAAAGTAGGAGGACCAAGTGCACTCTCATAATGTCATCAACCAAAGAATGAAAATCCTATTTGAGGCATTCTCGGATGCTCCAGCGAGTGCTAGATGTCCGATTTGTACCCAGTGGTTCACCCCAGCATACATTATTCATGGACAGCCAGCCCCAGCAATGGACTGAAGCCTCCAGGTTCCGGTTTTTTTGTCTTTCTAGTTGCAGATTCGATGATCCAATAGGCCACGACAATAGGATAGATGTTTTAGCAATTTTTTCCCACTAGGTCTGTATAGCTATAGTCATGGTGGCTCTGTATATAGCCAGCCTTAGCAGAATTAGTGGAAGATTGCAGAACTTAATCTGCATATTTTTTAATCCGCAGACAAACTGTAACTTTTGGAGTAAGCACTCCAGTTCCAACAAGGCTAGAGCACAGGAACACATGTCAATTTTTGAGCAGCTTGTTGCCACCTGTTCTGGTTTCCCTCTTATGGCGGAACAGGTGGCCAACACATGCCATTGTATAGCTTTTGATTGTTATTAATACAAGGTTTTGAACTTTTATTTACAAAAAAAAAGGGATATTAAACAATAAATATCCTACATGGGACATCCTATAGAAAAGGATCTTTGTTGGTCATGGATGGTGCAGTCTATGCCACAAAGCAAATGAAATAAGTGCACATATGATTATGTCTTGCTCTTTTACAAAAGAAGTGGAGAGGATGATAGGGCTCCAAAATGTTTGTTTAGGTTAGGATGTTGAAGTGGATTTAAAGTCATGGTATGCTAACAAGGATTCAAAAAACATTATAGCTCTTCCCTTAAACATTGTGTGGGAAGTTTGGTTGGCCATGAACCTAAAATTGTTGGAAGGAAAATAGACTCTTCCATTAAAATGTGTGGTACATGCTTTAAACATAATGAATGGATTCCCTCAACCTCGGAGAAACAATAATCACTTGGTCATATAGAAGATATAATAAATATGAACATTCCATGGCCATACTTTGATGGTGCTTATCAGGGGAACCCACCTAGGGGTGGAGTAGGAGGAACATTGTACTTATCACAAAATTATAGTTTAAAATTCAAAGATGGAATTGAGATCGAAAAAAATAATTTTGTGAGTTGATGGCACTCAAACTAGTTTTAAAATTGGCTAAAGAATTAGGAGTTTCTCATCTTCAAATATATGGTGATTCGCTACTTCTATAGTGGATGCACTAGGAAATAACATTGAGAAACTTTACTTTATAGCCCATGTTTAATGAAGTACACGCACTATTACCAACATTCTCACAAAAATATTTTTCACACATATGTAGGGACATGAACATGATTGCAGACAAACTCTCCAAAGTTGGTTTAGAGCAAGACCGGGGAATTTGGATGGTAACTATTCAATAGGAAGGAAACAATATGGAATATAAACATGAGTCTTGTATATAGTTCTATTTATTTCCTTATTGATTTATGGTTTTTGTAAAGAAAACAATGTTGGAAGATAAGACTCTAAAACTAAATATCTTTGCTTAATTTTTGAGAGGATGACAACATATTTTTTGTAAAATCTATTTTTCTTGAAAAACTATATAAAGAGTATGATGAAATGGCTTATGAATTAAGATATACAATAGGCTGAAAATTCTCTTTCGAATGCATACAACATGTGCTCTAATGTAATTTTGTTTTTATAAATAAAATTACATACTTTTTTCTTTGAAAAAATAAAATAAAATAAATCTTACTTATAATCTACATTCACCTTAGCATTTCTGATTAATTTGTTTTTTATGTTTTATTAATTAGTTTAGATTCAAAAAATCATTATGATTTAATTTTTATTCATCGGTAATTAATTAAAATAAATCTCTTTGCTATGAGGTAAAATTGCAAACATGTTTCAATGTTCTAAGCTTCATATATGGGATGGTGGCTAGGTGTTGTGGAAACTACATGACCCTTCCTTGATAACCTCGGTAATGACTAATTGGGATACTAGGTTTCTAATGGATATTGGTGACAGATTGAAAACACCTTTTGATATTGGAGTATGACCTAAAATTGCTAATAATTGGCCAAGAGCTTGTCTTCCTCCAATGCAACGGAACATGTTAATGACCCAAGACCTAGAGGCATCTGGGAGGAGTGCAAGTCTGCCTCCTTATGAACCACTAGTATAACACATCTTAGCCCCTAGCTAAGGCGCACTACTCCATAAACACTCTGATACAACATCTGGGCACATCACTACAAAAACTTGGCTCTATTACAACTCTATAACACACCCAGAACCCTCTTTGAGGCGCACTACCATAAAATTTCTTCTTTGATACCAAAATAAGTAGAATTATAGTGCATCATGCCTACCTATCATGCATTTACAACACTTATAAAACAAAGAATAGAATTCAAAGCAACAACTCATAACAACATACAAAATATTGAATTTAGAGTTCTCATACACAACAATTAAATATATAAACAAGAAATAAACACAGAGATTATCACTTATCTTTAAGCAACAAAGATGAAACCAACTTCAAGGGACAAACATTCTTCCTGGCCATATATATGTTTCTCCTTATCTCAACAACAAAACACCCATGAACTGGGGTTGTGAATCCACAAAAGAGGGTGTCCCTCAAAATCCAAACACTTCCCACGGTGGCTAGTCTTCCTACAGCTATCCCAATCCACCCAACTCTCTTCCCCATGACCTACACAACCCAAGGAAGGGTATCCCCCTTCACCGCTCCCAGTCCCTCAGTCCCTCCCTCTTCCCTCCAGGGATCTAGTGCACTTGTTCGAACATGAATCTCTCTACTAGGGATTCCAAGGATGTCAGCTGCTAGGAAACTACCCACACACAAGTTACCATCCTCAAGGAAGCTCTCTCTCATAGAGAGTTAAATCTGTATACTTGACAACTTGCTTCTTCAGCTCCTGTGCTACTCCAACTTGTTTTCTTTGTTGAATTGTGTAAGCTCTCTTTGCATTCCCCCAACACATTCCCTTCCTTTTTCCTTACAAATTTCCTCTCTTTCCTTGCTTACTTGACTCACACGCCTCCCAAGGAGGATTGTACTCAGGCCCATGCTCACAATAACTTCCTAAAGTGACTTCTCACACCCACCCTCTTAAAGGCATTCAATGATTGGCTTTGGAAACACTCCAAAGGAAAATAGAAGGTTCATAACACAAGGTAAAATTTAGACAAGGTGGGTTAAGATTAATACCCATGAATATTTCCTTCTTATACCCATTGGACCCTTGGGCCCTTCCCCCTCTTGTGGATACTTAGCCCCCCATTACTCTCTCTGTGTCTACCTGCAACGATGTTATATTTACTTATCATTATAATTTATAAAGTTTACATATTACATCGCTTGGCCCATGGCGATATATATTTGTAAAATATATACATGACTAAGTTGGGGAGTAAAACTAGGATGCTACATTCCCCTCCCCCTTCAAACTGCATTGTCCTCGGTGCACATTACCATACAAAATTTCATAATTACATACAAAGATTTTCACAGCTAAATACTTGCTACTTTCACAAATTCATAGCTCTTGAGGCAATTCCAAACATCAATCTCTCTTCCCCACAATATGCAAAACCCAACGAAGTGTACCTCCTTCACTGCTCACAGTCCCTCGGGTTGTACCACTTCCCTTGTTAAGAACCAAATATCAATATAGCATAGAAAAACCTCAGAAAAAGTACTCAATGCCTTGAAAAAGAGATAATTTCAGATAATAAGCCTCTTCGAGGGGGCAACCTCCTTTCACCCCACTTAAATGTTCAAGTACAAGATGATTCAAAATGAAAATGTCTCCTTGGTATATATATAGGAGACTAGGAGGTATAATTACAACCAATGGCCTAAAGCTGACATAAATAAAATAACATTACTAATATAATATGCCCCCATTAAGGGGTAATGAGCCAATATTAGGGCTTAACATGCCCCTCCCCTTGAGACAAGTGTTGTCTGAAACGCTTGAGTAACTCTGGATGCTTATGTATAAAAGACTCATCTTTCCAAGTGGAATCTTCAGTCAGTAGTTTCCTCCATTTAATGAGATACTCTGAAATGGATCTATTCCTCAGCTGGTGAATTCTTGTGTCAGTGATGGCTTCAGGCTCCAATGTGATTTTTCCTTCCTCGTCAAGTTCTGGCAATATAGTTTGAACTGGGATCTTG
>ML830079.1:16417-36062 GCA_009831015.1 Picea engelmannii | reverse complement strand
CCTCATCATGAATTTCATGGGATGCATTTTCACTTTCAGGTGTCTTCTCTCTTATGAAATTTTTCAATACTTCCATGATCTCCTCTTTTAAACCATCCATCTTTGCCTCCAACTTAGCTTCCATCTCTTGTAGTTCATCTTTTTTTACTATCTTCTTTTGTAAATAATTTATGTCCCTACTCATTTCTTCACCTTCATAAAGAGTCCAAGCAGGATTGTCTAGAGGCTTATTTGGTGTAGAATTTCCCTTTTTGGGTGGCATGTTGGCCAAGTATCACTTTTGAACCTTAATTTTGAGGTGGTTCTGCTAGATAATCTTTCTTCTGTTGCATCTCCCAAGTTTCGACCCTTTTGGGTATGAAACTTTCTTTGATGTAGTTCTCTGATATTTCTTCTCTGCAATGCCATAGGTCTGATCAAAATTGGATGTGCCAAGTGGAATTTACGGTAACTTCCCCACAACTTGCTGATTTTTGGCATTTCCAGGAGATCTCACTTGTATAGCGTGCCCCGCACAAAATAATTGATATAAAATTCTAAAACTCGTGCTAGAAATACTACATACTATCCACGATCCAATGAAACCAATCCCACTCAATTTGGATACTCTAGGAAGAAGTTATGATTGTTTTACCTGGAACACCTTCTTGAGACGAGTCAATAGGACTAGTCAGATACCCTATCTTACACAGGGTGTATCTACAAATTTAAGATGACCCAGAAGCTAAAAATTGTACCAAAGATACCTTACTAATTTCGGTGAATAGCCTCTAGATTTCAAGGTCTGAAATGTTACAGAAACTTTTTTATAGCGAAAATTCTGCAATGAATCAATTCAGGATGATTCCAGAACCCTATCTTGTACAGGTTGTATCTCCGAAAGTATAAGGCCTCAGGAGCTGAAATTTGAACCCAACGTACCTTGATACGTCTACTAAATATCCTCCAAGACGTTCCTTCTGAAACGTTGTAGAAAAAAAATTCTAGCTAAAATTCCAAGGTGTCTCAGATGTAGCAGTGAAACCCCAAGACCTTGAGCTCTGATACCATATGTTAAGAACCAAATATCAATATAGCATAGAAAAACCTCAGAAAAAGTACTCAACGCCTTGAAAAAAAGATAATTCTAGATAATAAGCCTCTTCGAGGGGGCAACCTCCTTTTACCCCACTTAAATGTTCAAGTACAAGATGATTCAAAATGAAAATGTCTCCTTGGTATATATAGGAGACTAGGAGGTATAATTACAACTAATGGCCAAAAGCCAACATAAATAAAATAACATTACTAATATAATATGCCCCCATTAAGGGGTAATGAGCCAATATTAGGGCTTAACATCCCTTCCAGGGCCAATGCATAGATTGGATAGGAAGCATCCGAGATGTGACTCCAGGAATTCTCAACTACCAAAATGGAGTCTTCATTCGCTTATGTACACATGTACATTCATATTTCTTCAAAATGTTCAAAAATTTGTGGGTAATCTTTCTACATAGCCTCCTTGTGTTCCCACGTGGAATATTCAGGACCATAGCAAGTCCACTAAACCTGTACTAGTCCAATGGATTTGGTCTAGAGTGCCTTGACTTTCCAGTCCATGATGCACACTGGCTCTACCTGAAAATCCCCTTTGTGCTCCACCTAGATCACAATCCAATCAATTACATAGTTAGGATCAGGTATATACTTCTATAATAAAGAAACATGGAATATGTTATGAATTCTCATGCATGCAGGTAATGCAATCATGTATGTAATTGGGCCTATCCTCTCTTGGATTTCAAATGGTCGATAGTATCTTGCTGCCAATTTTGGGCAACTACCCAATCTCAACAAACTCCTTTTGGATTTAAATTTTAAAAATACATGCTCCCCCAATTTGAATTCTCTATGTGTCTTTCTCTTATCAACATAACTCTTTTGCATGTCCTGAGCAACCTTCATATTTTTCCTAATATTGACCATTTTCTCCTCCATTTCTCTTAACAAATATGGCCCAGTAATAGCTCTATTTACTGGATTATCCCAACTCATCGACATGTTACATTTTATGTCGTATAAAGCTTCAAATGAACTTGTTTTTAATGATTCATGATGTAATACCCCTAGGTCAAACTGCAACTGTAAATGTTAATGTAAACATAGATGTTCTATATGTATAGTTGTTGTTGTTTTGCATAATTTTGTTTCATATGTGGAGCATGCTTATTAATTTAATGATATCAGAGTTAGAATTTTGGTGTGGCATGGCCTAACTTGGGGACAGGGACACTACAATGTGGTATTAGAGCTCTAGTTTTGACATTGAGCTTACGTGGGCCGAGTTAGCAGAGTGTTGAATATGGAGATTGCAAAAATTAATTTATGAAGAATGTTTGCAATTTGTTTGACGAAAATATTGCAATGAAATTGGGGAAATTTCACGGATAATTTGCAAGAATCAAGCACAAGAATTAAAAATCCCTGATTTAAAACTCTAATTGGGTATTCTCGGGTCTGTAGATTGTCGAATTTCAAAGTTGTTGAGCGCCCATGGTGGAATTGGGAAAATTTGGGCGTTTTGAGCAAAAGCCCCAAATTCTACAGTTAAATCCATGGAGAATTCGATGAGGAAAGGTCAAAATTCATGTGCAGAGGGAGAATTAAAACACACAAGGCTGAAATTGACCATAATGATCTTAACTACAGAGCTCTAATGGCGGTTGAGGAAAGAATTATGAAATTCGACGTTTTTGGCAAAATTTAGAAAATTTGGAATTTTGGCAAAATTTGAAAAAATTTAGAATTTTTATGTACGATGATGTCAGCATGACGTGGGGGGAATGTGTCAATTGAAGTGGCATAGGGGTGACATGTACTGACACAGTGTAAATAGAGGTAGAGGCAAGCGAGGTGGAGTTGTTGTGGTGGAAAATCACTTGTTTGGCAGAACCATGAGTCAGACCTGCGGAACCATGATGTGGGGGGTCCCCTGGTGGTTTTAGAAACCACCAGGGGGGGCATTTACTAGGATATGACACATCACATGCCAAAAAACTAGTGGTTTTCTTTTGCGAACCCCCCCCCCTCTGTTAACGGTCAATAAGGCAGGGGCGGCCACAATGCGACGTTGAACGTTGATCAATGTCGACATCCCCTAATCCTCTGCCATTGGATCCAGCGGACGTGCAACTTTGGGCACTAAGGTGAATGGATGCAGGATGGGGTCTGCCCATCACCACGACCCATAAATTATTTCCACATAGGCATCTAGGGTTGTGGGGACTGAAAAATAGAGTAAAGTGTGCACCAATGGAGGTAGAGGAAGGAAAACGAAGGGGAAAGAGAAGGAAGAAGAAGATAAAGGTCGACGGGGTGTTGGCCCTATTGAAATATTGTAATTTTGAAGAATATTCTAAATATAATTGATTTATTATCTTATAAATCAAATCCCCTTTTGTGGATTGATCATGTCGGATCTTGTATAACACTGAATCCCCTTTTATGGATTGGTCAAACCATATTTATATGGTGGTATTTGTAAAGTCGGACCCTAGGGTTTATAAAGTGGTTTTAACCACTCTTGGAAGAAGTCCACCCTACTAAGTGAAGAGTCATAACCCTAGAATCTCCTCAACTAGTATTTATAAGTGACGATGGTGCCTCACTTGTTCATTCACTCTCACTCACTCATCTAATGTGCATATTTTGAAGACAGTTGCAGTTGCGGGAGAAAGGAGAAGAGAGGCACATGCTCAGTCCTAGTTTATTCTTGGTGTTTTGGTCTTAGTCTTGGCATTGTATTGGCAATCTATTATTGAAGAAGTTTTTGTTGGGTTTTCTTCCCCGTGAGGGTTTCCCATAATAAAATTTTGTGTACCTTGTGATTGTGTTTCTTTGAGTGATACTCTTTATGTTTTTGTTTTGGAAATGCATTGAATGCTCTAGTAAATTGAAAATAACCTAATAGCAGCACTAAACTTAACATGGTATCAGAGATTGACTGAATAGAGCACCTTTCATTAGGTATCTAAAAACGTCATTGTTGTCGTACAAGGAAATTATGACTTTTTACTGAAGACGAATTTTTGACCAAAAACCATCTAGGGAAGTTCGCCCTACCCTAGTGCATCCTTTGGCGGCTTGAGCGCACCTTTTTAGTGGCCAGACTCCCCGAAAAGTCAAACCCTAGTTTTGATTGGTACCAGAAAACCAGGAATCCATAATGACTACCAGAAGTACCAGTCGAAAAATGCGTAGGTCAATTTTCAAGGGGTAAAACTTGGAATTTATGAAACAATCAGCTCCAGCCAACTCACCTCAGCACAACGCATCTCCTAGTAAGTTTAGATTCATTTTCTGAACAATTTCATTTTCTAGTCATTTTCCTAGCTCTAGGTCAAGATGTGTGCAAGCCCCAAGCTTGTTGACAAGTTAGAAGGTGTGGAAAATTTCTATGCCTGGAAGTACATAATTGGACTCATTCTTGAAGAGAATGACCTTGCAAAATTCATAAAAGAAAATGAACTGAAACCCAAAGAAGAAGCAGAAAAAGAGAAGTACAAGAAAGATATGATTAGGGCCAAAAGAATAATTACATATTCCATTAAATACCACTTGATCCCTCAAGTTTCTTCTAAGAATACTCCAAAATATATGTTTGATTCCCTAACCAGAATGTATGAAGGAAAGAACATCAATAGGAAGATGAATTTGAGAACCCAACTCAAGAATACAAAGATGCAGAGAGGAGAAACAATTCAAGACTATATCTCTAGGGTTTCTCAATTCAAGCAATAGTTAGAAGAAATTGGAGACAACTTATATGAAGATGAACTCATAATGACAACTCTTAATGGTCTCACAAGACCTTGGGATGCCTTCATCCAAACTATTTGTACAAGAAAAGAGAAACTCTAATTTGACAGTCTATGGGAAGAATGTGTTCAAGAAGAAGCAAGAGTGGCAAACCAAGAAGTCATACTATTAAGGGATGAGATCAAGCCCTAGCTGATCATGTTAAAGGAGGAAAGAAAAGGTCTCATTTCCAAAAGGAGACCCACCTTCATAAAGAATATCACTCTCCAAAGAGATTCCAGAAATATCATAAGGGTCAAAGAAAGGAAAAATACTTCTCCTCTTATAAATGTTATCATTGTGATAAGATGGGACACATTGTTAGGAATTGTCCTACCAGAAGGGAAGAATTCAAGAAGAGAAATAACAAAAGACATCATTCCCATGTAGTTGAAGATGATGAGCCGCCCAACAAGTTAACTAAAGAAGAAATTGAAGATTATGTTTTGTGATACCTGGAGAATATACTTAGCTCTTAAGCACATGACATGAACTCTGATGAGAATGAAGTATGTATCCTATGTACCAGAAGAAGGAGGTTTGTACTTGCCCACTCAAATGTATAAGGTTCAATGCCATCAACCTCTCTAAGCAGGTATTTATACTATGTATCATTTATTGATGATTACTCTCGTAAGACTTGGGTTTATTTCTTGAAATCAAAAGATGAAGTACTCGAAAAGTTCAAGGAATTCAAAGCCTTGGTAGAAAACCTCTCCAAAAGAAAAAACAAGATACTCGAGTCATATAATGGAGGAGAGTACACCTCAAATTAATTTGTAAGATTTTTCAGAGATGTCAGGATTAAGAGGGAGCTCACCACTCCCTATAATCCTCAACAAAATGGTGTAGCAGAAAGAAAGAATAGAACAATTATGGAAGCAGTAAAGACTATGATTCACGATCAAGATCTTCCAATGCACTTATGGGTTGAAGCAGCAAGAACAACAATTTATGTCCAAAACAGATTATCCCATAGTGCACTTGGATTCAAAACCCCCAAAGAAATGTTCATCGAAAAGAAGCGAGAAGTAAGCCATCTAAAAATATTTGGTTGTCCAGTGTTTGTACACATTCTAAAATAAAGGAGAACTAAGTTGGATCCTTCAGGAAAGAAGGGAATTGATCCAGATTATTTTCGGCACGAAATGAGAGCGGAGATATAACATAGAAATATTCAGAGATATTGTAAGAGAGACAACAATATAACAGAGACATAGTGGAAATATAAAAATATTCACAGATATACAGTAATACACGATTTCTATTAATGAAATAAATGTACAGAGACTGTAAAAGTACAGAGTGAAAGACTCGCTAGAATGGTGGTAGCTTATCTCTGAGAAGAGATGTGATGGCTACTTGCATCCGTGAGAAGATGATTACAATGAGGCTCTAGAGGCCTTTTTTCAAATAAACGAGAATGCCAAAAGTCCTAGACATCCAAAAACCTAACCCTAGGATATGAAGCGCCAAAAGTCATGCGGGCCCTGTTTGGGTAAGTGAGTACATCAACTTCCCGGGGTCGTAACTTTTGCATACGATCTCCGTTTTAGGCGTGTGATAGCTCGTTGGAAAGGTATTGTCGAGGAGATTCATTTTGGGGGCTCAATCATGCCTTTGGCTATCATTGAGAACCTTGATCTCGAAAAACCTTCATTTGGACCCTCAAAATGGCCTCGGAAGTTAAAACCTGCTAAAAATAGTAAATTGCCAAAATGGCCAGAAAACTGTTTTTAGCCATTTGGAAATGGTGGGTGGCCACCGATATCCACCTGGATCAGGAATATTTTTTGGATGTTGTGAGGTCTCTAAGGCCTTCAGAATTTACATACCAGGTTACCATCATATTGAGATCAACAGAGAAGTAACCTTTGATGAAGATGCAACACTCAAAAGATCAAGGAAATGTCATCTTGCAGAAGTATATGAAGAAGAACATGTAGCTCCCAGAGTTGTAGAACTAGTGAAGGAAGTTGCAGTTACCCTTGATGATGAGATTCCAGAATATAATGATATGATAGAATCTCAAGAACCTCCCTAGATGATGATCTCTCACAAGAGAAATCCATCTTGGGCAAGACAACTTATTCAAGATGCAGAGAAGTATGGTTCCCTAAAAGGAACCATGAGACAAAGCAAGAAACCTAAGACATTCTCCAGTTATATGGCCTTGATGTGTGATCTCATAGAAAAGGAACCTACTTGCTTTCAAGAAGCCATTTAGAAGAAAGAATGGATGGATGCTACCAATCCATTATAAAGAATGATGTATGGGAAGTAGTTCCCAGACCAAAGAACAAATATGTGGCATCTTCCAAGTGGATATACAAGATAAAACATGCATCAGACGAAAGTATTGAAAAACATAAAACAATATTTGTGGCTCATGGTTTTTCTCAAAAGGAGGGTATCAATTATGAAGAGACATTTGCTCTTATAGCCAGATACACTTCTATCAGAACCATCACAGCTCTTGCAGCCAAAATGAAGTGGAAGTTACACCATATGGATGTGAAAACAACCTTCTTAAATGGTGTTATTGAAGAAGAAGTGTATATAGAAAAACCACAAGGGTTTGAAGTTGAAGATAGAAAGACTCATGTTTGTAGGTTGAAGAAAGCTCTGTATGGGCTGAAGCAAGCTCCTAGAGCTTGGTATGGTTGAATTCATAGTTTCTTGACAAGATTGGGTTTTACCAAGAGTAAAGTTGATTCTAACCTTTACTTAAAGGTTATGAATGATGAGCCAATTATATTGCTACTATATGTGGATGATTTATTCTTGACATGAGAAGAAAATCTCATCATAGATTGCAATAAGAAGCTCACTGCAGAGTTTGAGATGAAACACTTAGGCACAATGCATTATTTCTTAGGTCTTGAAGTTTGGCAGAGCCTAGAGAAGATCTTCCTTAACCAAGGGCAGTATGCAGTTGAAATACTGAAGATATTTGACATGTTGGAATGTAAATCCATGAACACACCCATGGAAACAAATTTGAATCTCTTGGTTGATACTTCATCAGATCTGGTTGATGTTATTCTATACAGACAGATTATTGGTTCTTTGATGTATCTGACGAATACCAGGCCAGATATATGTTTTGTTGTGAACACCTTGAGTCAGTATCTGGTGGAGCCCAGACATGTTCACCTTGTAGCCGCAAAGCATGTGATGAAATACCTCAAGGGTACATTGGATTATGGTATCTATTATACTGGAGATCGTGACTTCAGAGTGTATGGTTATACTGATTCATATTGGGCTGGAAGTGATTCTAATAGAAAGAGCACTTCAGGATGTTGTTTTCATCTGGGGTCAGGCATGACTTCATGGAAAAGCAGGAAGAAATCCAGTAGTTCTCTCAGCACGGCAAAAGCAGAATACATTACAGCATGTTATGCCAGTTGTGAAGCCATTAGGCTTCGGAAGTTGTTGACAGATCTGTTTGATATGAATATGGAAGCCACCGTGATTCTATGTGATAACCAGAGTTGCGTAAAAATGACGGAGAACCCAATGTTACATGATAAGTCGAAGAACATAGATATCCAGTATCACTACATTCATGATATGGTGCAGAGGGGAGCTGTAAATATTCAATATGTTGGAACATATGAGTAGGTTGCAGATGTGTTGACAAAGACTTTGTCTCGTGCGAAGTTTGAGTACTTCTGAGACAAGCTTGGTGTTGCTTGAAAGGACCTCCCTCAAAAGGGGGAGTGATGTTGATGATAATATAGTACGCTGACCAACAGTGGGTAGCTCCGTTAGGATTTTATATCCTAGGGGATTGATCATCCCTGGGAAAATCTCAAAGGTATGGTAAGGACGATCTGTTAGAGTACCTGTGCATGTATATGTCAGTTGTGGTCAGTAGTGGTAGCTTCGTTGGGATTTTATATCCTATGGAATCTTATGATTCTTGGGCAGATCCCAAAGGTCCGGTAAGGACGGTCTGTCAGAGTACCACATGGTAGCTTGTTAGGATTTTATATCTTAGGGAATCTTATGATTCCTGGGCAGATCCCAAAGGTCTGGTAAGGACGGTCTGGTAAGGACGGTCTGTCAGAGTACCACAAAATGTTGTTGTTGCACCTGCGTCATGATGATGTTGTATCGGCCTTGTGTTGTTGATGATGTTGTATCAGCCTCATGTTGTTGATGATTTCATATCATTCTCGTGTTTTTAATGATGTTGTATCATCCTCGTGTTGTTGTTGATGATTTACTAGCTTCATGCTATCGATGTTGATATTTCAGCTTTATGTTGATGATGATGCTACTCCGGCTCCATGTTGTGAACGATGATGATATTGATGATGATAAAAACTTATGATGATTTGTAGATGTGTCATTCAGTGTTCTAGATGTTGATGTTAATGTTTCCCTCTCTTTCTCCTGATAATGTTGTATTGGTTCATGTGAGTAGAATACCCTTCTTGTCAAGGGGGAGTGTTGAAATATTGTAACTTCGAAGAATATTCTAATTATAATTGAGTTATTATCTTATAGATCAAATCCCATTTTGTGGATTGATCATGTCAGGTCTTGTATAAGACCAAATCCTATTTTGTGGATTGGTAAAACCATATTTATATGGTGGTATTTGTAAAGTCGGCCCCTAGGGTTTATAAAGTGGTTTTAACCACTCTTGGAAGAAGTCATCCCTACTAAGTGAAGAGACATAACCCTAATGCCTCTTCAACTAGTATTTATAAGTGAGGATGGCGCCTCACTTGTTCATTCACTCTCACTCACTCATCTAGTGTGCATCTTTTGAAGACAGTTGCAGTTGCAAGAGGAAGGAGAAGAGAGGCGCATGCTCAGTCCTAGTTTATTCTTGACGTTTTGGTCTTAGTCTTGGCATTGTATTGGAAATCTATTATTGAGAAAGTTTTTGCTGGGTTTTCTCCCCCATGAGAATTTCCCAGAATAAAATGTTGTGTACCTTGTGATTGTGTTTCTTTCAGTGATCCTCTTGATGTTGTTGTTTTGGAAATACATTGAATTCTCTAGTAAATTGAAAATAACCTAATAACAGCACTAAACTTAACAGGCCCCCCAAAAATCCCCCTTGAACATTCAAAAATATCTCTTTCATGACATCTGACTCTATATTACTTAATCCGAGAAGATAATTTTATGGATTATTTTGGTGTGATGGTTGGCTTGTAATGTAATAACTTCACAAAATTGTATCGATTGGATCTTTGGTCTTTTGATAGTCATTTTATCATTTTATGGTTTTTTCTTATTTGAGTGGTTTGCTTTGAATTGTGTTAATATTTTGTGATTTAAATGTTTCCACTGGACATTATTACGTTGAATATGTTAACTATTGAAAGTTACTTTAACATTGGTTCTTCATTCTTATACCAATTATTTTTCATATTGAATTTCTTGATTTTCAACATGAAAATTCAAAACAAGAGTATGAAGGATTTCGTGATGTCTTTCAATGATTAGCAAATAGTTTCATGACATGTTTTTATTTTCAGGTCTTCTTTGTTGGTTAATGAATGAAAACTATGGTTATCATCATGATTCGACAATGGAATCCAATAATAGATTTATTATTACTTTTATACACTTGTTCTTGTTTTCCTAATACTATTTGATGATGTTTCAAAAAGGAATGATCTCATTTGAGCATGAGTTAGAGAACTAGATTTCGATGAATAATCAAGACATGACTTGCTTTGGTCTTTGTCCTAATTGTCATAATCCTAATCATGACTTAAAACTATGAACAATGGTTAAATTTTCTTTATGTATTTGTACCTTTCATTTGAATTACATGACATTACAAAGGTCATTGCTATAAGAGTTATTGTCACTATCATGTCATGGTTTTCAATTCTTTATTGTTATTACTTGGTCGTTATGCAAAGTTCTTTGTAATTAATTGTTTTAACGATCATTCTTAATAACCACGTAATTTGAAAAACTGAATTGATCACATGTTACACTATGTTTAATACATGTGGCTAATAGAACAACTGAGAATTTCATTATTTATCGTCAATTAAATGAAAAAGTGGCCAAGGTGAGTGACATAGAAATTTTAATGAATAAGACAGTAATAACAGGAGTTACCCATTTTCCAGTGGAAAGAGAAAAGTGGCCCAAGAGTTGTCCAGTGATTTAACAATTCCTTTTTGTGCATTTGTTTATACTTTGCTTGTAAAATAAGCATAGATATGAGTTTGTTTTTATTTTTTGTATTGTTTTATTGTATTAATAATTAAATATTTGATTTAAAACAATACATAATGGAACATTCTATAGTTATTATCAAATATTTTTGTTATTATTAGGGTTCGATTTTTTTTAGCATGAACAAACGTTTAAATTATTTGTTTGATTTTGTTTACTATTATTAATAATTGTTTTTATTGTTTTGTTTACGGGATCTCATACTCCATATCATGGAAGACAGTTGGAATTGCATGTTTTGGGAGAATAGTTGCTAAAGGATTGAAATGAGAAAACTAAAAAATCGATTCACTTCTCAGGAGTCGAAATCAAATCTTCATTTCTAGGAAAATGGTAACGAATTTACGGAAACACTCGAAAACCCATTTGTAGAACGAAGCGATTTACCTTAGATGCGAAAGGTTTCTCCAGAAACGCCAAGGTTTGGGAGATATGGACATATATTAGACATCAAATCTTCTAGATTTTGTGTTGCAGTTAGCCTCCAATTTGGCTTTTGTTTGAACGACCCAAGGATATCAGAGATTTATGTTTAGCATGAAATTAATTAAACTAAATCAGTTTATGTAGTCTAGGCTTATAAAAAGAAGATTAGAGCTCTTGAAGAAAAGAGGAGCATGGAATAGTGAATGGACTTGGGATTGTAATGAGAAGACAATGAACCTCATTTTGCTTCAGAATTTTGTTCTATGGGTAAGTTTGGAGTTTTTTTTTTTAAATATAAAAATATAATATTATTTGTTTTCATTTATGTGTTCATTTTCTTCCTGTCATAGCTTTGTAGAATGAAACCTTGGCTTTTTCCCATGTCTTATTAATTCATTGTTATGATATTAATTTGTGTATCTCTTGTTCCCAAGATTAATATTTAAAAAATACCATTCGTTATCTCAGCTTTATCAATTCTTTGTGTGATTGATGGATAAATGCATGTGTAAAATGTATTAGATTTTTCTTATGCAAATTACATGTGTTTAATTTTATTTTTTTAATGAAATGTGTTTCGTTAATTGAAATAATACATTATTATTCTCCATAAAGGATTGAAATCAAAGTTGTTTCCTTTCCTTATCTGTATTAAATCTACTATATTTTGTTGAAATTTCTTTCACCGGAATTTTGTTGGACTTGAAGTGCAACATTGTCTACAGAATATTTGAAGGAGAGTATTCAACCATTAGATTGCAACTCTTCTCCTGATCAGGATAGTTTAGTCATTGTATTTTGTCATATTTTGTTTGTATGGTTTGTTTCAATATAAATTTTTAATTGTAACGGTTTAGTTTAAATGCTTTGATCATTTGAACAACTCCTGTCATAAATTACATTCAAAATCATTTAGTTTAGTTCGATTGTTAGCTTAGCTTGAACATTATTGTTTCAGTATGATTGAAGTTTGAATTATTTGTTTTCTTTATTATTTGTAGATATTGTTTAGATTGGATTTTCCTGGGATTAAGTTACATTACATACTTTAAAATTATCATTTTCACAAGGTTTCTAGTAAATCTTGTACCCATGTACAACTTGTAAATTTTGTGAATTTATATAATTAAGTGTAAGGTTATCTAATCTAATAGATCATTGTAAATACTCGAAATCTAGCAGTTAGTAGTTAAGATTTTAGATAATGTTTCATTTATTTATTAGATAGATCATTTCATCGGCCAATGGAGCCGTAAAACCCATCAGGGTGGATCATCCCAAACGGCTTAGGTTACTTTAGACAACCTCGGACCGAACTCCCCCTTCCAGATGACGAGTGTTTACATATGCCCATCAACAAATGGTGTTAGAAGGAGGGCCAGACTGATAAGCTGGCCTTGCAGAGTCTCTAATTCAAATGCATTTAATTTCTTATGGCTCCTGCCCAAATCCCGGTGTTGGAATATGCTTTCCACTTCTCATTACTCGATGTTTCCAACAAGACAGTTGCTCTCTTCTCGAAACTCACCTTTGATGGTGAAGGGAATGTATCTGTAAAAACTCATCTTAACAAGTTTTCGTGTAAATGTATCAAACATGGTATTATTGATTTAAACATTTTATGCAAATTGTTCGCATTCACTTTCAGAGTCCGAATAAAATGTTCGTTTGAATCGTTTCCAACCTATTCTATTTTCAATTGGTTTCAATTTGTGAATGAATTTTTAGATGCCTTCGAGGATTATGATTACAATAAATTATGTAAATAATTTGAGGCTCTACTAATCAAGAATGATTCATTTGCAGAGAATTTTTCAACAAAGATCAATCATGTCTTTGTAAGTTTTGTCTTGATGATTTATCGTTTATATCAGGTCTTATTTCATATGCGTGTGCCCCCTTTATTCAACAAGATTTAATTACAGATGATGAATTAAATACAGATCATAACATCAACTTGCAAGATGGATTTTATTTGAATGAGATGGATTAGTTAGAAAAAATTGAACAAAAAGAAGAGGTTGGGTCTATTGAGAATGATTTTACTGACAAACAAACTGGTCTTACTTCCAAGTCATTTAATCTTCAAGAAGAATTGATTATGGATCAAGGTGTATTTTAATCTTCTACTAACTCTTACTCTAATCAATTCTCAAATTCAATTACAGAAGAACACATAGGTGATGAGAATTATCTTAAGTGTTCTAATATTTTAATAGAACCGGTAAGAGATATTGATCCTCACGATGAAGCAAAAACTTTAAACCTTCATCCACAAATACCTTATTCACGGGAAAGATTAGATGCATACCATAAAATTGTCTATGAAAGTCGTGATGATCATATAATGTTTGAGAGCATATAATCAAAACAGAGTGAAAGCATTAAGGCAAGTGAAGGGGAATGTATTGGAAATATCAATGTTAATTATCATTGCTCAAGAGAATCTTTTCATTTGCTTATTGATGATTCTTTCTATTCTTTATATCCCAATCTTTTCTTAGGTTCTAATATGCATAAAACTTTACTCACTTTATTCTACGATTCGCCATCACGATCTAATCTTTTTGATATATCAAGTATTGGTGATGTAACTGTTAAACATAAGAATAATAAAGACGGATTTGATGCTCTTTCACTACAATCATTCACAATAGAGAAAGATACATTGTGACATGATCCTTCTAGTCAATTGATTTCTGAAAAAGACAATGCATTCATTATGGAGATCGAAGATTCCATACTTCACATTCATTCATTGATTATATTAAACTCTCATGATTCTACTGCACATTTGGAACCAATTCATCTCATCAAAAGGAATGCTCAAACCAACAATTTGATTTCTATAATGAATCCTCATAGGATGTGTTTATCAATTGTAGATCTAACTCATGAAAGTGATAATTTTCATTCTGAGTTTCATGATAGGATTGAAGATTGGCTTCATAATTCATATCTAAAAAATCTTCAGAGTAATGGTAAACTCGCACTTACTTTGTTTCTTATTGAAAATATAGAGGGTAAACATGACGTGTTTTTTTCATATCCTCCATGCGAAGAAATTCATGAACAGGTGGATAATTGTCAGGAGAATGGGGCACTTCGATCTTGGCCAATGGTTATGTCAGGTACTCATAATTTTGGCAAGTTTTCTACATTTAGTTACATTCTTCCATGCTTTTGTGATATGTATCCTGACAGAATTGCAAATTGGCTGGAGGGTTCATATATTAAAAAATTTCAATAGAATGGTAAGGATATACTTACTTTGTTTCTGAATGAAGAACATAAAGATAAAGGTAAGTATGATGTGTTTATTTTCATTTCTGAAATACTTCAATCCATCTTACTAATTGGAAATTTCTTTGTCTTTGCAGGATTGGAGTTACTTCAATGGTTACATTGGAAATTCCATTTCACTTAGTTCCTGTAGAGTAGAATAGTGTAGAGTAGATTTAGGAATAGATTAGATTTTATTTTCTTTCTTTCACTTTGTCAATTTGAATAAGTGTAGCAAGGCGTCACTTTCAAGAAAAAAGAAAATCATCATTCAGGGAAGTCTTCTCTTCTTTTCTTTTTCATTACTTATTTCCTTTCTTATCATGTTTAAGCGTTTCCCTTCAAGTCGTATCCTTAATTTCTTATTATTTTTAGCTTTATTGCGGAACGTTTTGATATGATCATTTTTTCAACACTAGCAAGCAAGGATAATCTGAGTAAACTAATGAAAATGATCTCAACTTTGATTATATTCCATTTAACATTACCTTTAAAAGGTTGTATCTTAAAAAAAATTATCAATACATGCGACTTAACTTTGCAATACATTTATATGGTCATTTCTCTACAATTTTAAAAGATCAAAATGTTGTAAAGGAGATGAGTGATAAACAATTGAAATTGATTTTAGTCTTGACTTCTTGAATGGACTTAACTTGTTTTGAAAATGACAAATCATGACAACACACTCTAATAAAAGGTTCATTCATTTATCTTCATGTACATAATCCATAATAAAGAAGGCCTTATTAGCTTAAAATTTTATGCAACAAATGACAATTTTGATATTAATTCTTCATCCGAAGGAAATAAATACATTTAAAGGGTTTCACTTCAATCAATTCAATTAATCAATTTGATTGATCAATTTGTATGTTATGAATTGATAAACTTATCCCCTTTACGATACACATTCCTTCTATTGCGACAAAAAAATTCCCATTATATTTTCACATAAGATGTTACTCATATTGATAAGGCATGTTTTGGTTTAATTTTATTCTTTTTTTTTCATTTGTTTACAAATTTGTTTGATTAAAGTTGGATTTCTTAGCTTATTTCATATTCTTTTATTTTGAAGATTTATGGTGTGACAATCATTTGTTTTGGGGTTTTAAAAGATGAAATGTTGATTATATTATGACAATCAAATTTTAAGATTAATGGATGAGTTATCAATCCCAAAATAAATGGTACTCTGGTTTAAGTAGGTCATTTGAGCTTTCATCATTCTGAATTTTTGTGCTTGAAGAAATCTTTTGCAAGGTAATTTTCAAGAAGAGAATCACCCTTCCCGTGGTGGAACACTTTCCAAGTTTTACCTTCATATTAAAACCTAGCTACATTGATTACTTTTCCTTTTGACAATTACAAATTAGTACAAAATGCTATATTTATATAATTTCTGCAATTATTTTTTAATTGGTTCCCTCTTTAGGAACAAATGAGTGAGACTTATATTGTTATTATCTCAAACCACTTAACCCCATCCCACACTCTTAGGGAGTAAAGTTTGCTTCCCCATCCATTAAGTAATCTCTAATGAGATTAACATTAATCATAGTGCAATATTTTTCATATAATAAATGACATTTAAGTGGTTAGTTGGAGGATATGAGGTCTCATTGTGACCCGACCTATCATGATCGTGGGTATTTACAGTATGACATTACCATCATCTGGTCACCAAGCCAAGGTAATGGCTCTCGGTTACATGACTGAGGGAAAGGAGGTCTCATTACGAGCCTACCTTTTCATTTCTGTAGATATTTGTGAATGATATTGTCACTATCTGATTACCAAGTCAGGACAGTGGCTTCCAACTCATTTTTTAAAAAAGTAAAGAAAGTAATTTTTAACAAAAGGTTTATAAGCTATGCATTTTTAACTAGTGGATGGGATAAAAACAACTAAATGGGTTAAAAGGTATCCCTATCAAGGCTATGGACGCATGTTGGCTACAGTGGCTATACCTATGGTATTAGAGGTAAACTATAAGATAACATCTTCTAGTCATCATGAATTGTTCTTTAGAGTGTGTTCTGGTGAAGAATATATTTTGTAGGAAGTTTGATTAATGAATACTCGTCTTTTGCATTTTGGGTAATAGTTAGAAGGTTATATTTTAAAAATCAATTGCAGATGGTTAAATCTTTAAAAGGTTGACTTGTTAATGTGGTACACATGTTTTAAGACAAACTCTCTTTTTGTCAAAAGCCTTATCTTTTGTCAAGTTCTTGTACATGTAAATATTCTATTATCTAGCCAGAGATAACTGATTCGTCCCAGTATGTCACCATTTGTTGGACCCCAAACAATCCCCCTTGATTTTTTTATAAAAATTTGAGAACCCCTTGAACATTCGAAAATATCACTTTCATGACATCTGACTCTATCATACTTGATCCGAGAAGATGATTTTATGGATTATTTTGGTGTGATGGTTAGCTTGTAATGTAATAACTTTACAAAATTGTATCCACTGGATCTTTGGTCTTTTGATAGTCGTTTTATCTTTTTCTAGTTTTTTCTTATTTGAGTGGTTTGCTTTGAATTGTGTGAATATTTTGTGATTTAATGTTTCCATTGGACATTATTACGTTGAATATGTTAACTATCGAAAGTGACTTTAACATTGGTTCTTCATTCTTATATCGATTATTTTTCATTTTGAATTTCTTGATTTTCAACATGGAAATTCAAAACAAGAGTATGAAGGATTGCGTGATGTCTTTCAATGATTAGCAAATGGTTTCATAACATGTTTTTATTTCCAGGTCATCTCTGTTGGTTAATGAATGAAAACTCTGGTTATCATCATGATTCGACAATGGAATCCAAGAATAGATTTATTATTACTTTTATACACTTGTTCTTGTTTTCCTAATACTATTTGATGGTATTTCAAAAAGGAATGATCTCATTTGAGCATGAGCTAGAGAACTAGATTTCGATGAATAATCAAGACATGACTTGCTTTGGTCTTAGTCCTAATGGTCATAATCATTATCATGACTTAAAACTATGAACAATGGTTAAATTTCTTTATGTATTTGGACCTTTCATTTGAATTACATGACATTACAAATGTTATTACTAGAAAAGTTTGTGTTACTATCATGTCATGGTTTTCAAGTCATTATTGTTATTACTTGGTCATTATGCAAAGTTCTTTGCAATTAATTGTTTTAACGATCGTTCTTAATAACCACGTAATTTGGAAAACTGAATTGATTACATGTTACACTATGTTTAAAACATGTGGCTAAAAGAACAATTGAGAATTGCATTGTTTACCATTAATTAAATGGAAAAGTGGCCAAGGTGAGTGACATAGAAATTTTAATGGATAAGACAGTGATCACGGGATTTACCCATTTGCCAACGGAAAGAGAAAAGTGGCCCAAGAGTTGTCCAGTGATTTAACAATTCATTTTTGTGCATTTGTTTATACTTTGATTGTAAAATAAGCATAGATATGAGTTTATTTTTATTTTTTGTATTGTTTTATTATATTACTAATTAAATATTTGATTTAAAACAATATATAATGGAACATTCTATAGTTATTCTCAAATATTTTTGTTATTATTAGGGTTTGATTTTTTTAGCATAAATAGACGTTTAAATTATTTGTTTGATTATGTTTACTATTATTAATAATTGTTTGTATTGTTTAGTTTACAAGATCTCATACTCCAGATCATGGAAGAGAGTTGGAATTGTTTTTTTTGGGAGAATAGTTGTTAAAGGATTGAAATGAGAAAACTAAAAAATCACTTCACTTCTCAGGAGGCGAAATCAAATCTTCATTTCTAGGAAAACAATAACGAATTTACGGAAACGCTCGAAAACCCATCTGCAGAACGAAGTGATTTGCCTTAAACCCAAGGATTATCTCCAAAAATGGAACAGCTTGGGAGATACGGACAGATATTAGACATCAAATTTTCTAGATTTTGTGTTACAGTCAGCCTCCAATTTGGCTTTTGTTTGAATGACCCAAGGATATCAGAGATTGATGTTTGGAATAAAATTAATTAAATTAAATCAGTTTATGTAGTTTGGGCTTATAAAAAGAAGATTAGAGCTCTAGAAGAAAAGAGGAGCATGGAATAGCTAATGTACTTAGGATTGTATTCCTTCACACTTTTGTTATGTGAGTAATTTTGGAGTTTTTTTAATATAATATCATTTGTTTTCATTTATGTGTTCATTTTCTTCCTGTCATAGCTTTGTAGAATGAAACCTTGGCTTTTGCCCATGTTTTATTAATTCATTGTTATGATATTAATTTGTGTATCTCATGTTCCAAAGATTAATATTTAAAAAATATCATTCGTTATCTCAGCTTTATCAATTCTTTGTGTGATTGATGGATAAATGCATGTGTAAAATGTATTAGATTTTTCTTATGCAAATTACATGTGTTTAATTAATTCTTTTTAAAGAAACGTGTTTCGTTAATTAAAATAATACATTATTATTCTCCATAAAGGATTGATCTCAAAGTTGCTTCCTTTCCTTATCTGTATTAAATCTACTATATTTTGTTGAAATTTCTTTCACCAGAATTTTGTTGGACTTGAAGTGAAACATTGTCTACAGGTGGACAATCTAACGAATAATTGAAGAAGAGGATTCAACCATTAGATTGCAACTTTGCTCCTGATCGGGATAGTTTAGTCATTGTATTTTGTCATGTTTTCTTTGTATGGATTGTTTGAATGTAAATTTTTTTTTTTTTTTTAACTGAAACGGATAAAGATTTTATTAACTGAATGATGTGGGCTTTGCCGAAGCTGCCCTTGTTACAATGCTGTCATCTCTGTCTTCTTGCTGCCTCTACTTTTAGATGACTCTATTCTCAGGGAAT